>NW_021037885.1:0-13990 GCF_004153795.1 Camellia sinensis | reverse complement strand
GAATTATTTCCTCCCCGTACAATATCCCTGGAACAAACCGTCAACAAGTGGAGCAACACACTCTTCAAACATGGCAGATGGAGGAGAACCAGTACTCCCATAGACATGATCAAAAGTAAACAAATGTGTGCCAATTTGCACCTGTGGCTTTCCAGAGACGACAGTGACACAATCTACACAACCTTGAAGCCTCTCATCGTTGATGAGTGGCCGGATTTGAACAGCGACTTTTACGCAGCAATCCTCCGTCGCGGAGGCTTCCATGGGAAGAGAAGCACAAGGAAGAAACAACAGTTATGGCGAGAGAGAGAGAGAGATGAAGTTGGGTGGGTGTTATGTGTGTTGCTCTTTTCTCTCTAAACCGTGTGTGTGTGTTGTCTCTGTCGAGAATGTCTTGAGGAGGGTCATAAATCTCTAGTGTTGTTCCTCCTTTTCTTTTATTTATTTTTTATTTTTTATCCTTTCAACCGTGTGGGGAGATGGCCAGAGAAGTGTTCATAACAGCATTATACACCTGTAACTCCATTACTACAAATCAATCCACATGCTGCTTTCCGGTGCCACTTACTCAACATCATGATGTTGAGCAATTGTTAAAGCATAGCTAAAGTGTAGGTGGTGGGGTCCTATTTTATTCCTCCATCTCCCATTATATATATATATATATATTTATTTTGGGTCATCACAGAAGATGAGTTGCATAAGTATATGAATGTGGTAGAAGCGCAATTCCAACAGGATGGTGGTGTAACAAAAGTTAATGCAGAGGAGCATAGTGGTGTTACAAAAACTAAGGTGGAGTAGGATAGTGGATATGATAGTTCTGAGATTCAGTCTATAGATTTGGAGGACTATGAGGATACTGAAATTGATGAAAGTGAAGATGACATCCTATTTGAAACTCATGTGGATAAGAATGTGGAATGGAATGGCTCAAGGAGAAATAAGGCGGCCACGGTGGTTCTTCGTGTCAGTTAATGGGGGGATGGGGGTGCGCACCATCTGGAAGGTGCCAACTCGGTCGATGGAGTCTAGGCTGGGGGCGGTGGCGGAAGAGAGGGTGAAGAGAGTGAGGGAGTGGAAAGAGAGAGAGAAAGCCAGATGGGACGATCTTGTCCAGCCGTCTGCACTGTTTGAGGCGGGGCTGGGACCGCAGCCGAAAGGTGGAGACCTCGGCCGGGCGGAGTTGGAGGAGAGGAGAAGAGCACAGGAGGTAGAGGATCGAGCCGTTATGGCCAAGGCTGCGAAGTTGATAGAGGCGCAGAGGGACCGACCGCCTGAACCGATCTCGCGGGAGAGGATCCGACCGCGCCCCAGGCCGTTGGGGGAAAAAGACTTAAGCAGCTTTGAGCCGCGGCCGCCGCTTGTAGACCCTGTAAAAGAAAAGGCCAGAGAGGCGGTGGCGGCTATGAAGAAAAAGAAGGAGAAGAAGAAGAGGGGAGCCCTAGAGGAGGCTGCAGAGGAGTCTGGGGCCAAGAGGGTGAAGGTGGCCCCAACGGATGCGGAGGTCCCTGCGGCAAAGGACGCCCCAGAGGTGGTGGAGATCATCCCAACAGTGGAGGTTGTGGAGATGGCTCCACCAGTACAAGTGGAGGCTGGGCTGGGTGAGGCGGCGCCGAGCGGGAGGGAACAGGTCCAGAGGAGGCCTGACCCCCAGGAAGGAGGGGTTCGTGTGGCTATGGCGATTTATCATGTGCGCGCGGTAGCTGGAAAGTTGGAGGGAGAAGAAGGTCCAGCCAGGGTGGGAGCCGACCGCCTGGTGAAGATTGTGGATGAGGGAGCTCTGCGCGCGGCATCTGGGTATAGTGAGGCCGACCTGCTGAGGGGGTTATGCTCCGCCCAAATGGAGGTAACCACCTTGGCGGGGGCTCTTCTTAGGAAAGCTAGGGCCGCCAAGTTGAAGGCTGAGGAGGCCAGGACCCAGTTGGCCAAATTAAGGAAGGACAGTGCCGACTGGGAGACTACCTATGCCGATCTGTCAGCAGTCAAGTTGGAACTGGAGGACACACGCCGTAAGGTTGTGTCGCTGGAGTTCCAACTGGCTGGTGAACAGAAATGAAGAGTTGGTCAGGCAAAAGGATGAAGCGGACTCCAGAATTGGAGACCTGTTGAAGGAGCTGGGGGAGGAGCGCGCTAGAGCAGAGGAGGACAAGGGGAGGCTTCGGAGGGAATGGAAGATGGAGAAAGCGAAGGTGGCGGCGGAGCTGGAGAGTCTGAGGAAGAGGATGGAAGAGGAGAGGGCGACGGCGGCTGCTGAAAGGGGGGCCCTGCAAAGGGAGCTGGACGAGGAGAGGGCGAAGGCGGCGTCTGAAAAGGCGGCCTACCCTGATCTATGCGTCGCGGCAGTGGAGCAATATAAAGGGTCCCTCGAATTCCAGATGGTGGTGGATGCTGCCGTCGCCAGGAGTCTGGCTGGTCAAGAGCCTGGGGGGGTGGGCCCATCAAGGAAGATTGCTGGGGGTAGGACGGAATCAGAGGTGATTGAAAGCTTCCAGAAGTCCGACTTCTATAAGCACGAAATGGCCGAGTTTTGGGACAGCGGTTGGAAAATGTTCAAGCGTAAAGCTGAGGAGCTGTTCCCAAACTTGGACCTGAGTAGTGTGACAATAGGCGAGGATGATGTGGCCCAGACCCCCCTGGACGAAGGCGTTGAAGAAGAGGATCTAGCATCCAGCGAGGAAGAGTAGCCAAGGAGAAGAAGAAAGAGGATCTAGCATCTAGCGAGGAGGAGTAGCCAAGGAGAAGAAAAACTGGGCGTGCTCTGTGTTTGTTTTGTTTTTTTTGTTTTTTTTAAACTTGTAAACACATTGTAAAGGAATGAGTGAATGAATGAAGGTATGGAGAATTTAACTGTAATGAAGTTGTGTACAAAGATTATTTAATTGTAATGGATGAATGTATAGCCAGTTGAATTTTGTGTATTTTGCTTATGCTGCCAGTGTGAGTGAAATGTTGTGATTAAAACTGGTTAAAAAGATTGGGTCAATAAAAAGATCGTGTAATGTGAAAGTTAAACATCATGAATGAAATGTTTATTTTGCGGAGTGCGATTGGAGTTGTATGAAAATTGAAAAGATATTGGAAAAAGTGGAGTAGGAGGCAGGTTGTAAATTGTAACTAACTAGTTGGCAAATAATCTGATCATTAGATGAAATACGTGAGAGTATATGGAGAATTTAACTCGGTTGTATTGTAACTAACTAGTTGGCAAGACGTGATCCTAGAACTGTGAAGAAGCTTCAGAATGTGACTAAGTGTTGAAAATGTGGTGCTGCTGGGCGTTGAAGTGTTCAGTCAGGCTGAGGCTTTTGAAGTGCTCAGTTTGGTAGGGACCTTCGAAGTGCTTGGTCTGGCAGAGGCCTTCGAAGTGCTCAGTCTGGCCGAGGCTTTTGAAGTGCTCGGTCTGGTCGAGGCTTTTGAAGTGCTCGGTCTGGCCGAGGCTTATGAAGTGCTCGGTCTGGCCGAGGCTTTTGAAGTGCTCGGTCTGGCCGAGGCTTTTGAAGTGCTCAGTCCGGCTGAGGCTTTTGAAGGGCTCGGTCTGGCCGAGGCTTTTGGAGTACTCGGTCTGGCCGAGGCTTTTGAAGTGCTCCGTCCGGCTGAGGCTTTTGAAGGGCTCGGTCTGGCTGAGGCTTTTGAAGGGCTCGGTCTGGCCGAGGCTTTTGAAGTGCTCTGTTTGGCTGAGGCTTTTGAAGTGCTCGGTCTGGCCGAGGCTTTTGAAGTGCTGCAAGTTCCGAGGCTTTTGAAGTGCTCGGTCTGGCCGAGGCTTTGAAGTGCTCGGTCTGTCCGAGGCTTTTGAAGTGCTCGGTCTGGCCGAGGCTTTGAAGTGCTCGGTCTGTCCGAGGCTTTTGAAGTGCTCGGTCTGGCCGAGGCTTTGAAGTGCTCGGTCTGTCCGAGGCTTTTGAAGTGCTCGGTCTGGCCGAGGCTTTGAAGTGCTCGGTCTGTCCGAGGCTTTTGAAGTGCTCGGTCTGGCCGAGGCTTTGAAGTGCTCGGTCTGTCCGAGGCTTTTGAAGTGCTCGGTCTGGCCGAGGCTTTGAAGTGCTCGGTCTGTCCGAGGCTTTTGAAGTGCTCGGTCTGGCCGAGGCTTTGAAGTGCTCGGTCTGTCCGAGGCTTTTGAAGTGCTCGGTCTGGCCGAGGCTTTGAAGTGCTCGGTCTGTCCGAGGCTTTTGAAGTGCTCGGTCTGGCCGAGGCTTTGAAGTGCTCGGTCTGTCCGAGGCTTTTGAAGTGCTCGGTCTGGCCGAGGCTTTGAAGTGCTCGGTCTGTCCGAGGCTTTTGAAGTGCTCGGTCTGGCCGAGGCTTTGAAGTGCTCGGTCTGTCCGAGGCTTTTGAAGTGCTCGGTCTGGCCGAGGCTTTTGAAGGGCTCAGTCTGGCTGAGGCAGTTCCTCGGCCCAAAGGCCTTTAGCAGCTTCGAGCTTGGTTTTGATGATTTTGAGAAGGGAACGGTTGGTGACTTCAACTTGGCCGTTTGCCTGGGGGTGACCGGGGGAGGAGAAGCACGGTTGGGTCTGGAGATCTGCACAAAATTTTCTGTACTTCGCGTTATCGAATTGTTTGCCATTGTCAGAGATGATGGCTTGAGGGATGCCAAATCGGCAAATGATAAATTGCCAGATAAACCTGGTGGTGTTCCGCTCGGTGATTGTGGCAAGGGGTTCAGCCTCGACCCATTTGGTGAAGTAATCAATAGCAACGATTGCGAACTTGGTCTGACCTCGACCGGTGGGAAGCGGACCGACCAGGTCGATCCCCCACTTGGCAAACGGATAAGGGCTGTAGAGTGTGATCAACTCTGTGGGAGGGACGTGAGGGATGTTGGCGATGCGTTGACATTTATCGCATTTGAGCACGAAGTCGGTCGCATCCTGATTGAGAGTTGGCCAAAAGTACCCAATACGGAGTATCTTCTGGGCAAGGGACCTGCCTCCTGAGTGATTGCCACAAATTCCCTCATGGATCTCCTGCATTATGTAAGTTGCTTGCGCTGGATTGAGGCACCGTAGATATGGCCGGGAGAAGCCGCGTTTGTACAATATATCGTCGATAACGACGTAATTGGAGGCGCGGGATCGGACTTTGGAAGCCTGCAGCTGGTCATCTGGGAGTGCTCCTGTGGTCAAGAATAGGAGGATGTCGGACGCCCAAGGGATAGGTTCATTTTGAATGCACTGTATGGCTTGTAGATCGGGTGAAACGGCCGGGTGGTATAGATATTCAACGCGGACCTCATGGCTGAGGGTGGGATGGTCAGCCGAAGCCAATTGAGCCATCTCATCTGCTTTGGAGTTTTCTGCCCGAGGAATATGCCTGATGTGGAAGGTAGTGAAGAAGCGAGCAAGGGGGAGTGCCAGGTCTCTGTAAGCTCACATCGTATCGTCCTTGGCGTCAAAGTCCCCCGTCATCTGACCGACGACGAGTTGGGAGTCGCTGAAAACTCGGAGGTGGCTGACCCCTATGTCCTTGGCAAGGTGGAGTCCTGCTATTAGTGCCTCGTACTCGGCTTCATTGTTGGTTGTTTCAAACAGGAAACGGAGGGCACATTTGAAGTGGCCGCCCTCAGGAGAGGTGAGGATGAGGCCGGCACCGCTTCCTTCTCTTCGGGACGACCCGTCAACATTGAGAGTCTAAGAATGAGGATCTTCTAGCTCTGTTGGAGCTGATAGGGGCGAAGGTGTGGTGGTTGGGGTTGGCCTGGTGAACTCCATGATGAAGTCAGCTACAGCCTGCCCCTTGATTGCTGTCCGAGGGCGATAAGAGATGTCAAACTGGCTGAGTTCTACGGACCACTGCATCAGTCTGCCTGAGAGTTCTGGTTACTGCATGACTTTCTTCAGGGGCTGGTCGGTGAGGACCACTATGGAGTGGGCTTGGAAGTATGGGCGGAGTCGTCTAGAGGCAATGACCAAGGGCAGGGACAGTTTTTCCAGCAAGGGGTAGTTCTGCTCCGCGCCCCTGAGAGCTCGGCTAATGTAATAGACCGGTCGTTGGACCGAGCCATCTTCTCGAAGGAGAGCTGCACTGACTGCGGTTCCTGATACTGCTAGGTAGAGAAAGAGGGGTTCATACTGCTAGCTGTCTTTGGGACAAGCTCGGTTCAGGTCAGAGTAGTCGACACAGAGTCGCCACCTGCCATTGTGTTTACGGACGAGGACCACATTGGACAGCCATCGAGGATAGTCCACGTTTTTGATGAATTGGGCCTCGAGGAGTTTGTCAACTTCGGCGGCTATAAGGGTATTGCGCTCCGGATGGAAAATGCGTTGTTTCTGGCGGTGGGGTCGAAAATGGGGTTTGATGCTGAGGCGATGGGTTATGAAGGAGGGGTCGATGCCTGGCATGTCAGAGTGGGTCCAGGCGAAGACATCTCTATGCTCGGTTAAGAGAGCAGTAAGGTCGGCCTTGGCCTGGGCGGGTAATTGGCTGCCGATCCTGGCGGTTCTGATTGGGTTGGTGGGGTCGATGTTGACTTCAACAAGTTCCTCTACAGGCTCACCTCTGACCAGCTCATCTTCGTCTCGGACGTCAAGCCCTTCGATGATCATGGCCTCTTTTAGCTTGACTTCTTTGAGCGAGGCGACATAACACTCCCTGGCCATGGTTTGTTCGCCTTTGACAGTTCCGATGCCGAGATCGGTGGAAAATTTCATGGCCAGATGATATGTGGAAGTGATGGCTTGGAAGGCATTTAGGGCTGTGCGGCCAAGGATAATGTTGTAAGCGGAGGGGCAGTCGACCACAAGGAAAGTGACCAGCTTAGTGGTCTGCCGCGGGTGCTCGCCGATGGTGATAGGCAGATCGATGGAGCCGATGGAGGTCACTCGGTCGCCGGTGAAGCCGACCAGAGGGGTTTGGAGAGGGGACAAGCTCTCTTCCCCAATCTTGAGTTGGCGGAAGCAATTGAGGAAGATGATGTCTGAGGAGCTGCCGTTGTCTATGAGGACTCGTCTGACTTTGTAGTTGGAGAGGATGGCGACAGTTATAGTTAGGGACTTGGTCCCTGACATGGATGTTGTATATATGTCGCATGTACATATGTTTTGGTTATCAATGTGACATGTTTATAAAAAGTCTTTTTGCATCCAGATTATCACAGCTCATTGGACATCTTTTATTTACTGATCATATATAAAAACAGCCTTAGGCCCAACATATAACAAAACGACCTCAGGTCCAATATATGAAAATGGCCTCGGGCCCAATCATATATAAAAACAGCCTTAGGCCCAACATATAACAAAACGACCTCAGGTCCAATATATGAAAATGGCCTCGGGCCCAATCATATATAAAAACAGCCTTAGGCCCAACATATAACAAAACGACCTCAGGTCCAATATATGAAAATGGCCTCGGGCCCAATCATATATAAAAACAGCCTTAGGCCCAACATATAACAAAACGACCTCAGGTCCAATATATGAAAATGGCCTCGGGCCCAATCATATATAAAAACAGCCTTAGGCCCAACATATAACAAAACGACCTCAGGTCCAATATATGAAAATGGCCTCGGGCCCAATCATATATAAAAACAGCCTTAGGCCCAACATATAACAAAACGACCTCAGGTCCAATATATGAAAATGGCCTCGGGCCCAATCATATATAAAAACAGCCTTAGGCCCAACATATAACAAAACGACCTCAGGTCCAATATATGAAAATGGCCTCGGGCCCAATCATATATAAAAACAGCCTTAGGCCCAACATATAACAAAACGACCTCAGGTCCAATATATGAAAATGGCCTCGGGCCCAATCATATATAAAAACAGCCTTAGGCCCAACATATAACAAAACGACCTCAGGTCCAATATATGAAAATGGCCTCGGGCCCAATCATATATAAAAACAGCCTTAGGCCCAACATATAACAAAACGACCTCAGGTCCAATATATGAAAATGGCCTCGGGCCCAATCATATATAAAAACAGCCTTAGGCCCAACATATAACAAAACGACCTCAGGTCCAATATATGAAAATGGCCTCGGGCCCAATCATATATAAAAACAGCCTTAGGCCCAACATATAACAAAACGACCTCAGGTCCAATATATGAAAATGGCCTCGGGCCCAATCATATATAAAAACAGCCTTAGGCCCAACATATAACAAAACGACCTCAGGTCCAATATATGAAAATGGCCTCGGGCCCAATCATATATAAAAACAGCCTTAGGCCCAACATATAACAAAACGACCTCAGGTCCAATATATGAAAATGGCCTCGGGCCCAATCATATATAAAAACAGCCTTAGGCCCAACATATAACAAAACGACCTCAGGTCCAATATATGAAAATGGCCTCGGGCCCAATCATATATAAAAACAGCCTTAGGCCCAACATATAACAAAACGACCTCAGGTCCAATATATGAAAATGGCCTCGGGCCCAATCATATATAAAAACAGCCTTAGGCCCAACATATAACAAAACGACCTCAGGTCCAATATATGAAAATGGCCTCGGGCCCAATCATATATAAAAACAGCCTTAGGCCCAACATATAACAAAACGACCTCAGGTCCAATATATGAAAATGGCCTCGGGCCCAATCATATATAAAAACAGCCTTAGGCCCAACATATAACAAAACGACCTCAGGTCCAATATATGAAAATGGCCTCGGGCCCAATCATATATAAAAACAGCCTTAGGCCCAACATATAACAAAACGATATCAGAATAAAACATACTCAATGGCCTCGAGCCTAATCATATCAAACGGCTTCAGGCCCAACCATTATATCAAACGGCCTCGGGCCCAACCATCATATCAAACGGTCTCGGGCCCAATCATATCAAACGGCCACAGGCCCAATCATATCAAACGGCCTCGGGCCCAAACGTATTAAGTGGCAAACGGCCTTAGGCCCAATTCAGACATATCAAACATATCAAACGGCCTTAACGGCCTTAGGCCCAATTTATACACTTATCAGACGTGTCAAGTGGCCTCAAGCCCAATTCATACTCTTATTAGACGTATCAAACAGCTTCAGGCCCAATTCATACTCTTATCACATATTAAATGGCCTCAAGCCCAAATCATGTTCTTCACATAGTCTTATGCAAAAATTAGGCATATAGAATATTCATTCATAATTCAAATCAACAAATCCATGAAACTTATACAGAAGTAGCATTTGGAAAATAACATACTTGAAAATATCTTTACTAAAATATTACTCATAGTGTCCAGATGCATGGTTTACCCTTGTTGTTGACCCTACATAATTCATAACACACATAAAAATCGGGTCACAATACAATTCATTCTGGTCTTTAATCCGTTTAATTCTCTCAGGCTCTTTCTAAGTCTTTAGTTCATTTATAATGCTCAATGCATGCCTAAGAGTGCTTAGAAGTAAAAGAGAACGGAAATCAAAACATGAAATAACTTTTCAAAATTTTCTAAAACAGGACTCTTCGCTCGAGCGCAACATTAGTCGCTCGAGCGGCAACTTCTTCGCTCCAGCGATGATAACCAATTCTGGGTTTTCCAGGATCATGTTTCAACTTCAAAACACATTACCAAGACTCCAAATTCATACATGACTCACTCGAATACACAACAACATTCCCAATTACATATATTTAAAGTTAATTCCATTTATACTTAAGAATTCCATGATTTTTAATTCAAATTTAAACCTTGAATTTCATGTTTAAAAATCATATTTCAATTCTTTCTTTATTTTATGAAATACAAAATGGAAGCTATAAGCCCTTTCAAAAATATTTGCATGTATGAAATTTAAATCAAAATCAAACTAATTTTTGATTCTCAAATATAAATTATAATTTATTCCCAAATTTGTCCAAATTTAGATTTAATTCATTTTCTTTATATCAAACCCAATTTCAAACTCATAAATTCCAAAACATGAATTAAACTTTCAAAATATAATTTTAAAACTTGGGTTCATATATGGCTTATCTAAAAACATACACGCTCTTAAATAATCAATAAAACATGATCAATTTTAAATCATTTACATCAAAACTCCTTTAATTTACAAATTAAGTTCATTGTTCATAAACTCATAATTTTCCAAAGCTTAATTCTTATTTCATTAACACATGAAATCAATTATTAGAAATCCATGATGCATGTACAATTAGAGTATTAAAACTTATAGAATTTGTCCATGCATGTAGAAATTAGACTCAAACTCATGCAAGATATTCCAAAATCAAACCCAAAATAATTAATTTCTAAATTTATTCTATAACCATAAACCTAGATCAATTTCTTCATCAATTTGCTAATTTCTTTGTAATTACATGAGATTGAACCCAATCATCTCTTTATTTCAGCTTTTAGGTGATTTATTTATGAAATTTAAGTTTCAATTTCTTACCTCAAGTCTCCAATGGCTGAATTTCATAAGCCTTTATTCCTTCCTTCACTTGGTCTCAACTTCCC
Organism: Camellia sinensis; assembly: GCF_004153795.1. Taxonomy (NCBI): domain Eukaryota; kingdom Viridiplantae; phylum Streptophyta; class Magnoliopsida; order Ericales; family Theaceae; genus Camellia; species Camellia sinensis. Next base: position 3,563 of record NW_021037885.1, on the reverse strand, counting down.
TAAGCTCTTTCTTCAATTTCCAGCAAGAGTAATAGAGGACTTCCCTTCTTTATTTCTCTTGATTTGAACTCTCTCTCCCTCTGTCACAAGCTTTTCCAGCAGAACAAACATGAGGCTACACTTTTTGTGTTCTAGTCTCTTAAGAATGATTCCAACAAAATGTTAAGTGGAGTTGCCTACTCTCTCTCCTCATATACACACTTATAAACATAGAAGACTTTGTGGTTGAACAATGTTCTCAGCATCACAGGTGTACTAACACAAAAGCTCCAGCACAATTTAGAAGGCTCCACATACCTCTTTCTCAATTAAATAAATGAGTAGAATTAGCTTTACTCTTAATTATACATTAGCTTAATTAAATATCACTTAGTTTTGATTAATCATAATTACCACATAACTTAATTAATCATAACTAATTACATTTCCCACATAATTTAATTAGTTTAATTTGACTTACATTAAGGTCCAATTAATTATATTTAATCTTTACCATTCTGAATCAAATTTTTAATCAAACCCCCCAAAGGTTCCAAATAGTAAATTGAACTTATTATCATCATCAATTTTGGTTTCGTAAATCACCAAGGCATTCAATTTCAAATCAAACCTAAATCTTTATCAACAAATTTCATATTCAAATTGGATACCTCATAAATAGATTTAATTCATAATAATCACAATTTCTCAAGCCTTATAACAAATTTAACTTGATCAACTCCAATTTGGACCCAATTAATCAAATCTTAATTTTATTAAATTGAATCGAGACTGAATCGAATATTTAATTAGGCTCCCAAATAGGTCAATACTTGAAATCAAACTGATTCAACTAATTAATTTCACTTCCTTAACCCATTTAAACCTTCAATTTCTAATATCAAAATAAATCATTATTAAAATCACTTACCAATTGGGCTCCATAATCCTCGTAAACCCCAAATTAAATCAAAATAACAACAAATTAAAATTCAGATCTCCTTAAATAATTAAATATAAACTGTCATTGACTATATTTTGTTTGGTTTGTGAAAAACAGGTTGGAAGTGATTTAGACAGATTGACTCGTATGAGCCCAAAATTATTATTGTGATCCATAAAGTTTTGGTCCATGGTCAATCTTAGCGTATTTATTATTCTATACATGGATATGTTGTTATGGAGGTATAAAGCCTGTTTTAAGTTATTTGAGTTCCTTAACGGAAGGGCCCTGTAACGCTCCGAAAATAATAACCATAATTCATCCCACGATATTAATTAAATAACAACATGAGCCGAAATAATTGTATTACATTCATATAATCCCATTGTACAAAAGGTAACACATTCAATTATACATTCATAAGCCCTAACCTTGAATTTATAGCATGTGCCACAAGTTAATGATATGAAAATGAAGTTTATCTCATTCGTAAGCCCTGACCCTGTGTAAGAACAATCTTCTGTGAAAATAAAAAAAAAATTGAAGTAAATTCAAACAAAATAAATAAAAAACATACCAAATTTATTTATCGAACCCAAATAAAATTAAGACCAAGTCGAATGTGTGACACTTTGTCCTTAAGACAGATTCGCCCCGCTACGGTGCTTACGGTTGAATAGCGTCTATCTCCCAAGATACAATGATCTTCACAAATTTATAGAAGCATTTATCTTGGAAATCTTCCAAACAGACTTTGATCTTAGGTCTACTAGGATCTAAATTCATGCTTTAGGACAAAGCTGGGGAAGAGCAGAATGGCTTCGGCCACTTCCTTGAAGGATATCAGATTTGGCCAAAAACCGGTGCCTGCTTATTGCATACATTGACGATAGTCAATCAGCAATAGTTAAGCACAGAGTCATATTGTTAACGGTAAGTCTCGACACATTCGATCGTCGACATAATACCGTAAGACAAACTACTCTCTAATGAATTATTTCCATAGAATATGTTAAGTCTAAAGACAACATAGCGGATCCACTAACCAAAGAGTTAGCAAGAGAGTTAGTTTGGAATTTCATCGAGTGGAATGGACTAAGCTATTGAAATAAGAAGTACCACAACGAGCAACCCACCTAGTTGACTAGGAGAGCGGGGGGCGGGGGGTTCCCAAGATCTAGGTTCAAAGGCGACAACGAGTTGTGATTGACTCAGAAGGATCACTGTGCGAGCCAACTCCTACCATTTCTATGATGAAATAACGTGATGTCTTCTGCGATTTAGGTTAAGTAAATACTTAATGATTCTTATAGTCTAGGTAAACTAGTGGAGTATGGCAAGATACTCTTCATAAAAAAAGAATCACCTAATGTGAGTGTGAACTGCGGACCGGTTTCTATAAGATTTGTGAAGGGCTCCAAGTCTTTAAGAGCACTCATAAGAGTGTTTCAGAGAAATACTGAGGTGACGTCATGAGCCCCATTAGTACCACGTGGCCAATAATGAACACAATATGAGAACTAAACTGTGTCTGGGGAATATACTGTGTGAGTTCTATTGTTTTGGTTTACACAAACGGCCTGAACAGTTCAAAGACATCATGTTCACTATCTTAGCTAGTAAATCCGATAGTATCTCACAAGGGAAAGGATTCAAGCCAAAACTCCATCTTTGCAGAAATATTTTACCAAATTTTTCTTGTAACCTCTTCACTGTATGTAGATCATGCTTGTTGCATTTTCTCTCCGTCAATTCTTTTCAAGTGAGGGGATTGTTGGAAAATGGTTAATTTTAGGCATATTTTTTAGGTCCCAATTGTGTGGGCCCCAAAACGTCTTTGAGTTGGGTCGGTATCCAAGCAAAGAGGTTGACGTGTTCCCTTGTGCGCTGGCAAGTCACACGGTGAAAGGAAAGTACGGACGTTAAAACCATTTATGAAGTGAATGGGAAGTTGAAACGTCGTTTTCGGGTATTATAACATTAATTTTTATTTAGATAAAATTCATTTGAATTTTTTTCAATAAAAATATATGTGAGAATGTTAAATTTAATCTAAATTCAAATTTTGGATTCCTAAAGTAGTTCTCCTTAAAATTTGTCCTATTGTAAGAATTAATTTAATTCTAATTTAATTTTTAGTTCCTAAGTGGTTTCCTAAACGTTTGTACCTTTTCATTTATTTAATTTAAAACTATTCATTTGTAATATGATATATATTCAAATGGTTTAATATATATATATATATATAATATTCAAAATAATTTATGTAATAAATTGAAACAGTTGCTCAACGACCAAATGTTTTCAACCCAAATACTAACCGGAACAAACACCAACCATTCAAAAAGTTGAGGCATTGTTTAATTATCGAACGTTTTGGACATTAGATGCCACCCTTTTCACTAAACAATGGTACCTGTTCGGACCAATTTGTTGCTATTAATAATTACAATTCTTTTTCTACCAGCATTCTGGAGAATCCCGAAAATCAAGTTTGATAAATTTGTTCCTTTGTGGTATGTCCAGTTTTATCTTCGCATTTATAATCTTCATTCTAGGTTACGGAAAAAGTAAAGGAGAAAGTTTAGAACCACAAGGTTGTCGCCCGACAATTTATTTTTGGACAACAAGTGCTTTTCTT
>NW_021037884.1:0-10551 GCF_004153795.1 Camellia sinensis | reverse complement strand
AATCCCCTCATTATTAATCCATTCACTATCAATTCCCTCCATTCTATCTCTGAAAATAAACGAGACCTTAGTGTCTCCGCCACTGCCTAGCCTCCAGCTACCACGACCCAACCCCTTTCCAAATAGCCCACCACTACAACCCCCCTTTCCCAAGACTCTTCAAATTTAGGAACAATAAGAATAATAAAGGGAAAATGTTCAGATCAAGGAATGAGGAGGATGGGGGTGGTGGACAAGTAATAGAGAGTGATAACGAAAGAAGAGATGTGGGAGTTGGGAAGGTGGTGGCAGATGATGGAAGGGGGTTGGTGGTGGTTGTTGGACTAGCGTTAAGATTGGGGTTTATAGGTTGAAGATAAAGATACTTGGAAAATTAAGTGCTATGAGGTCTTTTAGGTCAAGTTTGGGAAGTTGAAAATAATTCATCTTTTTATCTTTTTATCTTTTTTCCATCACATCACCTCTCTACTTTTCTGCACATTTTTTTATAAAAAGATAAAAAGTGTACTTATTTAGTTCATCCCAAACAACCCTTAGTGCCTCCGCCCTTCCAAATAGCCTACCACAACTCCCTCTCCCTGGCTCTTCAAATTTAGGCAGTGATACATCTCTTAAAAATAGAGTTTTAAATAAAATTTTATATACTTAGCAATGACAAAAAAATAAATAATAATTTAAATATCAGATCATATAAGATTTACTGTCTCTAAAATTCTATTAAAACTCTTACTTTAGAGTTATAAAATATTTTCGTAAAAAGAAAAGGTTCAAATCAAAAAATGAAGAGGATGGAAGGGACCGACAATTAATAGAAAGGATATTAATTTGAAAAAAATGGGCATGGAGCAGAAACTATTGTAGCATGTGTCAACGTTATATTTAGTATTTAGGATAAATTACAAATATATCTTTTAAAATTTGTTTAAAATACAAATTATCATTTTATAATTTAAAAAATTGTAAATATCTTCTTATCAAAATTTTTTATTTAACAAAATTAATTGAAAAATTTAAATTTCTAATTGTTCAACTATATAATAATAAAATTATTTGAATTATTAATTGAAATAAAATTTTAATATTATTAAAAACTGTTAATTAACTTGATAATTTATTAATAAAATGATCTATTTGTTATAAAATTAAAAATCTTAAAAGACATAATGTAATTTTTAGAATCACTTGAGTAATTTATAATTTAAGTAAATTTGTTTGTAATTTATCCTAATATTTAATTAAAAAAAACACTATGGGCCCATTTGTTTTGGGTTAAGTAGATTGGAGGGGATTAGGATGGTGGATGTATTATTTAATATTGTATTTGTTTGTAGAGTTGGGGAGGGAATTAGGATGTTAGAGGTGATATAGATGGAGGTTGGGGAGGGATTGAGATGGAGTTGGGGAGATGGTATTAGAAAAATAGTGAGGGGATTAGAAATTTTTTTATTTGTTATATATTAGGAATTTTTTTATAAATATTAATGTTTAATTTTTTTATATTTTTTTATTTGTTTTATTATTTTATATAAAAATAACTTAAAAATTTCTACACTAACAACTATCATCAAAATAAATACAATTTTACTTAATCCCCTCACTATTAATCCCCTTATTATAAATTATCTCCATTCTACCTTTGAAAACAAACGGAAACTATGGGGCCGTTTGGTGTAGCTGTTAAAACAGATTATAGATTATAGTTTAACAGATTATAACTTATGGCTTTAATCAGATGTTGTTAATCTGTTTGGTGTAACTGTTGGATTATAGATTTAAGTTACTGAGTAATGTTTGTCAAATAAGCTGTGAAGTAACTTTTTGCTGTGTAAATGTCTTTTTTACTCTTGTTAGTTGTAAATTGAATTTATCTAGACTTTTTGCTATTAATTACACATTAAGAGATCATTCCAACACCAAATTAACATAACTCTATTATTTTTAAATAATAATACAATGAAATAAATATTACACAAAAATAAATTTATTATATTTTAATAATTATTTCCTTGAAAAATTGGCATTAAAATCTCATATCTTCTTGAATCCATCCCATATGACACTATATTTAGAAAATAATAAATTATATATAAGAGATAAAAGAATTTATACTGTAAAATAATAAATTGTGTATTTGATTCATATGTATATGCCACACATGCAGTTGTCTCTTCTGAATGTTACTCGCCATTATCCAAAAAAGAAGTGAAATCTGGCACCTAATGGTCAATCTATGGATAAAAGAAATCTAATTTGCAACAACCACAAGGTCAAACTCAAACAGAGGAAATATTTTCAAAAAAAAAAAAAAAAAACAGAATTTGACATTGATAACAAATTAAACTATACCCTTTAAATTTTATCAATTTAAATAAATAAGATGGTAAGATTTGAACCTTAGATTTAATATTTAATGAAAAAAACACTTAACAAAATATAATAGATAAATTATTATATTTTTACTCCATAATGGCATATGCATCATCAGCTTCTCCACCACCATCAAAACATGTGAAATTAAAACTACAAACCTCAATTTACTTGCTAATGAACAAATTAAAGAAAAGCAAGAAGCACAGGGGTATTGGGACATTTAATCCCATATAGTAGAGCAGAGTCGGAAAGAGAGAAACAGGGAAACAGATCCAGAGTCAGAAACGAATCAGAGCTACATGTCGCAGGAAGCAAACCAACGCCGGAAACAAACCAGAGCTTCCCGTCTCCGGAAGTGAACCAGTGTCGCAACTTGTTGCTGCGTTGCTGTGTTGCTGCTGATCTCTTGCCAATGAGGAAGATTAGGGCAAAAAAAAAATAATATATATAGGTGGTATAAGGGTAAATCTTGCAAAACACTTGGGACATTTAAGTCAAATGGCCCTCCGCGTTTTACCTGTGAGAATCTGAAGCTGGTTAAACCAGCTTTTGAATTTTAACTTTTTTTCCCTTGTCTATAATCTGCAGAAGTTGAAGCTGAAGCTGGTTCAAGGCTACCAAACAATTTGAATTAACTTTTTTTAAGCTAAAAATTAAAAGTTGGACAAAAAAAATTATAACAAACACCATCTATGTAAATTTATGTAACAGTAATACCCATTATTCTATTCTATTCTATACTTGACTAGTCATCGAGAAGTGCGAAAGTAGTGCAAGTTGGAGGTGGCCCCTATGTGAAGAAGTTATTTGGTGGTACTCATGTCTAAGTATATTGTAATTGATAAAGAGTGTAATTTATAATTTTATATTAAATAATTGTGAAGCATGAAAAAGTACAATAATTTGTGATTGACCGAAGAATAATCACGTGGTGTCCTGGACCACTTGGACTAATCTATATGGGGATTAATAATCCATGCATATGCCCCTTTTTCTTTTTTTCTTTTTTTCTTTTTTTTTTTTTTTTTTTTTTTTTTTTTTTTTTTTTTTTTTTTTTTTTTTAGGGGTGTGTGTAAGCGTGTGAACATATTTTTGGGTAGTCTACATGATCAAAATTGTTAGTTAAGATACTACGTGGACAAATTATGATGCCAAGATATTGTTAGTTGAGATACTACGTGGACGAATTATGATGCCAAGATATGATGTGGTAATATCGAAATTCGAAATATTTGGATAGAGTCTTAGATGATATTAAATTACTTATTTGGATAGAGATGAGACTATTGAGGAAATTTAACTTAATCTGAGTAGTGTGAGTTATGATAGATGTTATCTTTGTAAATGATAGAGTCCTATGAAGTAAGACTCCTAGGAAAAGTTAGACACTGACCATTATAAAAGTGAGGCACCATCGTGGGTCTAAGATATGCTTTTATTTGTAATGTGATTTATGTTGTGAGCTTGTAACAACCCTGACTTGTGATTAGCTAACTAACCATGATTAATTATGCTTAAGCATAAGTAATTAAGGTGAAATTCTGAGGAAATTGCATGTGTTGCATCATTTGTGCTCATATTTGTCTAATGTAGAAATATCTGTTTGGTTTTTTATTTTGTTTTGTTTTGTTCTGTGAATTGAAGGTCTTGTTGGCATCCGATTCCAAAATTGACTTGGTATACGTGTTATTTGAAATTTTTAGAACATTATGGTAGATTCAATTGGATTTCGATTCAGAACGATTAAATTAAATTAATTTGATGCCCACTTGATTAGCCTTAACCAACCTTGATTAGGCTAAGCTAATCATACCATATAAGTGTTGGAAATGGTTATAAAATTCTGGATAAAACCAAATTTTTCCTAAGTTCGGTCTATTTTTTAGGTGGGCCCCGAGTGTCGATTTACTCGGTCAAAGTGGTAACGCGCTCTATGCCGCGTTGTGATTCACGTGTATATTTGGTTGATCAAAACCATTACCGAGTGAATGGGAAATTGAATCCAAAGTGTGCTCCATGGAAATGGAGTTTTGGTGGAATTCCTTAAGGTTGTAAATTGGCTTGTCCCACATTGATTTGGTGGGAAGTTTTGAAAGGGTTTATAAGGCTTAGGGTGAGATACTTGGGGTGTGCCCCAAGGGGTACCCAAGTGTTGGGTACCCAAGTGTTTTGAGGGAGAGTTATGGGCAAAATAGAGCTAGACCCATTGGACCCAAAAATCACCACACACGCGCGCGCCGGGTCGGGCGGCGGGCGGGCTGGGCGCGGGTGTGTGGTGTGGCTTCTAATCTTTTTGGGCCAAAACATTTGAATTTAATTTTATTTTTTATTAAAATAAAAATCCAAAATTCAAATTAAATTGGTTTGGATTTTTTGTTCATCCAAACAGGGCCCTTCCCGTTTTCAAACAGAAATAAACTGTTTTGGAATTAGTGCACACCCAAACAGGGCCCTTCCTGTAATTGCTATCTGTTTGAATTGTTGAATCTGTTTGAATTCAAAACCCAACAGGTATCATACTCTGTTCAATTCAAAACCAAGAGCCACATACCTGTTCAATTCAAAACCAAGAGCACCTTCACATCTATAAATAGGACCACCCTCATTTGATGTTTTCCATTCAGAAATTTCGTATTTCACTTCTGCTATTTATATTCTTCATCTTGCTGCATTTTATTTCCGAAAGAAAGAGTGTAAACACTTAGTGTGTTCGTAAGGCAAACAATTAGTAGTGCTGCTATTGTTTTGTGGTAGATCATTTCATCCTGGGAGATAGACGTCCGAATTCTGAAAGCACCGTGGAGAGGACGAATCTGTCTTAAGGACACAGTGTCAAACACTGGACTTGATCAGAAAATAATTCAAAGAAATTAAATCAAGTAAGTTATTTATTTATTTTCAGTGTTGTTTTTATTTATTTAAATCAGATTTTAATTTTGTTTTGTAACAAAAAAAACTTTGTTTTTATTTATTTGTTTTTATTTCGAGTTTGATTTTTGTAATCAAAACAATTCTCTCCTTTTCTTTATTTCTTTAAATTTTTTTGTTGTTTGTACACTATAGAATTAAATCTTTTAAATACAGTGAAGATTGTCCTACAATAAGTAGGCCCATTAAGCTTATGACCTCACATATACATGATTTGGCTAAGATTTTGACGAAAGGAAGAGGAAGAATCAACACCTAGAGAGAGAAAAGAGAATTTGTGGAAGACTTGAAGATTTGAGCTAGGATTATACTTTAATTTAACTCTAGGTATGGAAACCACACTCAGTTCTTGTAGATAATCCATATAAGAAATGAATTCACCAAGCTATGAGGCCACTTGCATGAATTTAGAAGGTAATATGCTAGGATCATCTTGTTATGGAAGAATTGAGCAATGATTGCATATATGCATGCATGATGATCAATTTGAGTTTGAATTCTATGAAATTCTCTACATGCATGGAACCCTACCACATTTATTTGAAGAAGTTTCATGTTCCTACACTTTTCATACTATTTGGTCAAGTTTTTCAAAGAGATTAAAGAGTCCTCTCTTGCATGGTTTCAACTTCATGGTTTAATTTAGATTTTAAGGAATTTGGTTCATGATTTTGACCAATTGTTCTAAATTAACTATGTTTCCATGTTTTATAAAGTTTTCCATGTTTTTGTGCCTAAAACCACGAGTTTGGAACCTTTGAATATCAACTTTGAAGTTCAAACATAGTTCTAAGAATTTCAGAATTCGCACTATCTGCTCGAGCGAGGAAAGTGTTGCTCAAGCGTGAAAATTGAGCTCCCAGAAGTTTTATAAAATTATACAGGTTGCTTGAAACGACCAAAGTGGAGATCGAGCGAGGACTCTTTGCTCAGTCTTCTGCTCGAACGACCGTTAAGCGGCAGAATTTTACGCAACAGTACTTTTGCCAAGTTTGCAGACCACTCGAGCAACGAAAGCTATGCTCGAGTGACCACCCTTATTTTTGAACCCCCGCTCAAGCGAAGACCCTGTTTTCAACAATTTTTGGCTAACTCTTTTAAGTGTATATTTGCATCCTCATGTCACTTCATGTGTTCTTAGGCACCATTTGGACTGACATAGTCATGAAATAAGCTAGAAACACATAAAGAGAATTGAATTAAAATGAAATGGTGCTTTAATTGTGCTTTTGTTATGTGTTTGTTTAGGTGGACGTCCGAGGCTTAGTGACAACCAAACCACTATGAGTAATAACTCTGTAAAGTTATGTTTGATTTTATTATTTTATGATGATATGAAAATGACCAATTTTCTGAATGCTATGTTTTATATAAATGAAATGATTGTCAAGTTTGTTAAATGTATTCGTGACATCCTTCGCATCATATGATATGCGTCCCTTTTATAGGTCATCGGAATACCTTTATGAATGTCCCTTTATGGGTATCGGAATGCCTTTATGGTCATCCCTTTATGGGTCATTGGAAACGTCTCTATACACCGAGAGTCATCGGAATACCTTTTGGTTGTCCCTTTATGAGTCATCGGAATGCCTTCATGACAATCCCTTTGTGGGTCAATTAGAAATGTCTTTATGCACATAAGGCATCAAAATGTCCTTTACGGCCGTCCTTTTATGAGTACCAATCCATTTGTGAATGAATATAAGGAAATAACTAAAAGAGAGGACAAAAGTTAGAAATCAACTTATTCACTACCAATCCATTTGTGGATAGAGCTGAGGAGGATCAGCCCCTTTGATTGAAATGTACATTTGAAAAAGTTTTTGAGCACCCTTATTAGACAGCCCTCTATCTTCACATCTCCAGACCGTTTTCTCATAATCCATTTAAATGTAATTATGTTGGAATTAGAATTGTTACGTATAATTAAAAAGAATTACAAAATCACTGGACTCGTAGGATAACTTATATATTTTATAATTTCTTCACACACCACTTTACACATATATTAGAGAAAAGCATATATGACATTAAAAAGACCGGACATACTATTCCACTAATATATCCATTTACCAGATCACTCAATTGTCGGAAGTGACTTGGAATGGTTTAATGTATTGCCTTGTGCTGCCCACCACATTATTGAAGTACTTAAATTTGCTATCTTCAAATTGCTACTTCGCCCAAAATGTGTAAGTTGAAAATATATGAAAGGAGAATCATTTACAATACTTAATTATCAAATGATATGATATTTGTCATCGATGGTGTATAATTAATTATACAAACTTAGAAAATAGATACTTATGTTACCTTATACCCATACGGTGTAGGAATTAAGGTCGTCAATTACCATATATAGCTCTTATCTTGTACTCTATTTCTCACTTGTACCTATGACCATGTGAACCATAATCTATTTTTCATTATTTTTCAGAGATATTGGATAGGGAGTTGCTGCTATCTTCTATGAGTATGACTATCACTACTTATCTGGTTTCTGGCTCAAGTTAAAGCATTTTTTGAGGGAAATTTGGGTTCCTCAATATTAGCCAATTGATATGTAATTTTTCTTCTAACAAGATATATTTAATTATAGATGGCATCTAGTGTTCATCTCAGCTTACTCTCTCCGCATTAAATTTGCCTTCAATTATGTAAAAAGTGATTACTCATTTCAATCATTACTTTCTAATAAAATTGATAGTATTTTTTATTCTATATATTGTTGCATTAACTTAAACATATATATTAATAAAAATTATTCAATATTAACTCAGAAATATATTGAAATCAAACATGTATAATCTAACTTCATGGCAAGTGTCGAGTCGATATTCTCTTGCGATAAGGAAAGACCAAACAAAAAATAGAACCAAAAAGAGGAGAAACATACGATTACGACCTAGATAATGTTGCTCATGGCTATTTTTTCCACATATTTCATCTTCTCAACATATAGAGAGACAACTACGCTCATACTTAGCACGACTATATGCTCACTTCAACTATAGGCCTAGCAACACGAGCGCACTCATATGTAAGTGCCCACCAGACCGGCAGTAAACACTGCAATTACTCGTACATTATGACGACTGGCGCTAGGTGCTGAGCATCCGATGCTTGCATATGGCAATAAAATGGACATGTGGCATCCTTAAATTATATTAATAATTTCTTCCTTCGTGTTGGGTTCAAAAATATATAACGTTTAATTTATCTCTAATAAAAGTGAGCTATCTGATTATTAACCGATTAGTTTAATAATGACTTTTGATTTTTGTAAGGATCACCACTCTCATAAGCTTCATGAGACATCACCTCTTCTGTGGGATTGGAGCTCTCATATTAGCTCTTATGGCGTTGCAGTTATAGAATCTATCACAGTACATATTGTTCTTTGGGTAGTAGCGAATGATAGCACCAGTATTGATTCCTCGAGTTATATTATTAACATTCAATGCAACATATAAGTATAGTTGGATAAAAAAATAAAGGTAATTGTGAGGCACACCTAGAGAAGAATTTAGACTGACTAGAATGACAAAATAATATAGGGTCCTTGAGAGATAAATTTTTTTTTGCTTATCCTCTAATATAACACACTAAGAGTCTCTGAGGATAGAGCTGATAGTGATGTGAAGAATTTTCATATCTTAATTTTTATATAGTGCGCTGAAGGTATTAATCAGTTCTGCGATATATTGATACTCTAGTGTTATAACTTTTACATAGAGTGACTCGATTGTATTAGAGTGAGATCTTTTTTGATGATTGACAGATATTACATTATATGAAGAGATGTTCACGACTCTTTATTATTTTGTGATTGGGTGTGAATCTTTGTGTAGTGTGTGTTTGCAATAATGAGGTTAGTAGGTTAGTACTGCCATTGTTCATACACTTCGTTTTCTTATGGTCTCTCGCTCTGAAAGTCATACGCCTGCCGTGTGGATCGCCTCGCGTCGCGTATTGCTCGACTATCCATGCGACAGTACTCCAATACATTATCCCGGACACTAGCTGTTAGACCCATGACCACTGTGACCCCATTCTTTGTCTCTGAGCTTCTTGTACGTTTATATATATAATAAATCATTTTTTAGGCTGTGTTTACAAGTCATAATTTTTTGTTACTTTTTCTCTTCACATTTTTGTTTTGTCTATATCATCTGAAGGTTTTTATATAAATCTATTACAAATAATATCTCTTTTAAAGGATTTTTAAGATATATCTGAGCATTATACATAATATAAGTAGACAGATAAAAACAAGTATGTACAAATATAATTCTCTGTGAACGCTATTCATCTAGGATAGAAAGAGGAATACAAGAGACAGTACAGGTTGAATAATATTCTCTGAGTTCTTAGGCACTGGAGCTCATATTATAGAGTGTTACAAATATTTTTACTGTTAGAGCACTTAGCGATCATTACAGTACGAGACTGCCCCACTTACATAAATACTCCTCTTTGTCTTGATTATATTCTCTTTAGGAAAAGAAGTCTCAACTATGAAATCACAACAAAAAATTATCACTCATAAGAGCACTCAACAAATGTTATAGAGTTTCTAATAAGACTCCAGCATCTCATTAGAGATGTGGTGAAACACTGACAAACACTACTGTGTCATTATCATCGCACTACACTCACTATCACCGATTGGCAGTGATACCATTCTCTTATTGCAGACGCTCTGTCGACGTTGCGAGTCAGCCATGTTCCGTGCTTATCGAGGTAAACATTCTGTTCTCCAGAGGTTAAGATTCAGCCGTTTTGATTGTCTCGTAAGATTGTATTTCTTATTCAGGGGCTCTCTCAATGTCTCCAAACCAGTGGCTCAGGTGTCAATGATATGTATATATATCCTCGGAGCCCTATGCTCATATGCGGTATATTTGACTACTCTTTTAATATATTCCATGGTGGTGTCTTAACATACCTCCAACTGTCATTGTGGTTTAAAAGTCAACTAACATTAATATTAATAATAATGCACACCTCTCACTTCTTTATGCAGAATAATGGTTAATAAGACAGCAAAAATTCAACTCATTTAGTCACAGATCTATATTATAGTGCATTTGGTACATCATCTACTTGAATTTAGTCTTGATTCACAATACTTCACAATTACGACAACTTATATTAATATCTTTTATCGCTCAATCTGTGTCACACTTATGTATATTATTCTTAGCTCGAGCTCTTAACTCAATTGACTGTGGCTTATTCAGTGGAGAG
>NW_021037883.1:0-10900 GCF_004153795.1 Camellia sinensis | reverse complement strand
TCTTAGTCTTCTTAATATATCGGGGAATATTCTGAACATACCGTCTGCGAATGTACACCTCCTTAAAAGGTGCACGACCACGGTAACTACGCTTATATCCACTGGCCGCCAGTGTCCTTGACCGGCGGTACACAAGGGGAGTTCGATACTGGCTGCTCATTACTCATTCCATTCTTTATAAAACACTCCAAATCTTTTATCCTATAAATTCTGTAGATTCTCTTATCTCTACTAACCCTTCTGTTTAGACATCTTAGCTTTGATATTTTTTCCCTCTGTTCTTCGTACCCACGAACAAACTTCGCCGGAGCTTACCGCCGCCTCTCTTTCCACAGTCCAATTTGCCATGTCAAAAAACGATCTATACATATTTGAGTGAACTGCCCGTAATTCTTGGGATACTGTTTTAAGGAGTATAACATTGTATACCAAAACAATCAAAAAAAAAAAAAAAAGACTGAAAAGGAAGGACGGAACAAGGTACCAGAAAACAACTTCACCACAATAGCTATCCCACTGCCAAAACATATTCCTCTACACCATCAAATGTCTTTTGGTACAAAATAAATAGCAAAACTGCCTTGTGATTAAGTATGAAGATTCCCCATTCAAAATAATTCAAACACATTTATTTTCCCGCCTTTGTTTTATGTTTGTCATTTTGCAAGAATATTTACTTTACAACCACGCAAACCACCAGAAAAGTGACACGTGTATAGCACTATCTGGCAAAGGAATCAAAAGTACTCACATTACTCACACCTGGGCCTGGGTGTGACTTCCTTTTAACCCCATCCATACACGTGTCCATAAGTACAATAATGGACGGCCCAAATCATTGGGAGTGGGGCGTTGGTGATATTAATATAGCGCCTCCTCAGTCACACCACTAACACCATTCACACCGATTTTTTTAACTAATAGGGAGGCTTTATACGGCTAGTGTGAGTTCACTGTTTATCACTACAAAATGCCTCGCCAAGGCTCTTTCCGTTTATATGCCAAGAATGTTTTCCTCACCTATCCACAATGTCCATACCCAAAAGAATAACTCTTAGAACTCCTCCAATCCCTTCTCCAACTAACCTGTCAGCCATACTATATACTTGTCGCAAGGGAGCTCCATGAAGATGGAAACCCTTATCTTCATGCCATGGTTCAATGCACAAAGAAGATCCAAACTACCAACCTGAGATTTTTCAATCTCACCAGAACCAACGACAGAATCTATCATCAAAATATAGAAAAACTCCACTCTCTAATAGTAAGTCGACTGTATATATAGAAATGGGGTGAGTTCGTCGAATGGGGAGAATTTTCATCTAAGGGGAAAAGTCCTTCGAAGAATAAAGATGAACTCTGGCTGGGAATATTTGCAGAAGCAGAAACGAAGGAACAATTCTTTGCACTCTGCAAAGAAATATGTCCCACCGATTACGTCGCAAAATACCCCTAATTAAAAACATTTTCGAGGAATCATTACAAATGAGAGAGGCCCTCCATATGCTAGCCTTTTTAATTCATTTCCTTTCTTAAATGAAGAAGTAAAAAAAGGGCAAAAAATAATATTTTGTTTGTAAGTCGAAATTTTGTACGATACAAGTTATGTCAAAATTACTGTCTCTCCATTTGGAGGGAAGACGATTGGATTAGATTAGGGATACACAAAAATAATATTAATAATTAATATATTGACGAAGAACTCTCCTCATCTTCTGATAACAGGAACTAGAACAGCAGCCTATCCGCCCAATCTCCTTCTACCTTGAAGGACCCTCAAGAATGGATCCATAACAACTGATTCTCTCCAATCAACTTCTTCTTTTCTAACACTAACCTCAGAAATCGAAGGACCAGGATCAATATCACTAGTTCCATCACCACCTCTGCGTACATCAATCTCAAACAAACTCAGACGACCTCTCCGTTCATGAATAACTAAATCACTTTCCCCAAAACCTCCTAACAACAAATCTCTACGTCTCTCCGGTAAACCCACAGACATAGTCCGTGTCAGAATCGGAATAGCCTTGGTTGGAGCACAATGCCAAACATTAACATTATCATTAGTATATTTTTTAGATAACACAACAATAGATGGGGCCTTCATCTACGCATCTTCTGACATGTCACTCGTAGAATACTTCAAATACCCCTTCATTTTACAATACGTAATCCCCCTTTTAATATTAGAATTTTCAAGTCGATACTTCACCATTCATGGCACCTATTTGTTGTTAATTGAACAATAACCATTCCCATAATACACTAATTCACACTGGCAATCCACGGGAAAAACAAAGTATGTCTGGAAACTATCATTATCATCTAACCTCATGTCATACACATTTACTCTGACCAATCCATTGGCATTAGGTACGCAAAGAGGGGAATATTTTATCAATATTTTATTAACCTTAATACTCTTTTGTTTGTATCTCAACCTCAACTAAGAAAATAAATTAGACAAAGCAAGTTCAATATAACTGAAATCACTTGCCGAAACACCTTCAACAACACCAGTTCTTATATCGTCCATCTCCATTCACCTGAACATTACAAATAAAAATACATAAAATTAATTTTCTAAACAGTTTTAAAAGACATTTGACTCCTTAACGTAATTTTGCATTCTTTTCCACTAATAGTAACAACCACTAAATATATAGCATCTTTTTGAATACTTCCAACATTTCCCAACAGCGTATCTTTGTAGTTCGTCCAAACATCATGTGAGACCCATAACTTTAGTAAACCCTATTAGGTTTCTAAATTTTGAGTTATTATAATAAAGCCCTTTGTTCGTTGATTATTCACAAATTAAACCTTAAAATTGAAAACGCATCACGGATGAATCCATGCAAACCTTAATCGACCCTGGAAGCTTATAAATCATTTCTAACACTCTAATATTAATTATTTAACTCTCAAATTTTAGATTAATCTCTCTAAACCTTAACTTCTCATTTTAACAGTTTTCGTTCGGTTATTCACCTTTAAATTCAAAGTAAGATAATACAAACCGAATTATTTTTCCTAACACTAATTTATTAACTCGTCACTTGAAATTGATATTTTAATTGAACCCAAGCCCTCATAATTTTCTTGAATAACATTTTTGACCCCAAACTAGTACCATTATATATTTATATATACACTTGTACCCTAAAACCTTTTTTAAACATTATATTTTACAATTTCTAACATTTGTACCCAAAATAATAATAAAATAAGTCCCTTAAATCACCATTTATTGCTAGCCATAACCTATATAGATACTATGAATGTACTTTGAGACAATTTTGCATGATTTAAGGAAAATATCTTTGACTTGGTACAAACTTATATATATATGTATATATGCAACTAGGTTGGTTTGATTAGGAGGAAAACCCTAACTAGATCATGTTTAGAAACCTAATTAAGGCCTCTAATCATCCATTATTCCATTGAATTCAAACTAAATCCAAACTATCCAATCCAATTCCAACCAATGGGCATTTATGACCTTTTGCACCAAATTCGTTATAAAAACAACCTCTCCCATAGCATTTTACATGCAAGAATATATTCAGCTAAGAGAGAAGAGAGGGAGGGTGAGCTTGGTAGAAGAGAGGAGAGGAAGAAAAAGTTTGCTAGCAATTCAAACAACCCTCAAGTAAGCCACAACACAACTCTCTCTTTCATTTTCCTTTTTCAAATACATGTTATTAGAAGTTTTAAATGGTATTTTAGGATGTGTTTTAATGGTATTCTCGTGTTCAAAATGAAAGAAGTTGAGCCTTGATTCTATTTTTCTTGTATTTCTCTTAATCGGTATAAGACTACCTTTTTCAATATCAAACTCTCAAAATTTCCAAAGGCACACATTCACCTTAAATTTCTGAGTTTAATACATATTATTTAGCAAATTTTCATCACAAGAGAAGTGGAAAACTTTCTCTAGTTGACCTCTTTTCTCACTAAATTTCTATTTTCAAGAACTGTGCCAGAAAAATCTGTTTTACAGCTAACCTTTTACAGCTAACCTGCAAAAATTCTATAAAAATGTATAAGAATATTTTGGACCTCCATTTTATGTCAAAATATTTCTTAAGGAGTTAGATTTCAAGAAAAATTGGTTTCATTGAAAAACAGCGAGTGGTTTGTGAGAAAAATTTGATTTTTGTAACAGTCGACGAATTTGGACAGCGCTGGCGTGTTTCTTAAATAATTAAAAACCTAGGAAGGCTACAAAACTTCTAAAATATGTTCTAAAAACTAGATAAAATTTTCTACGAACCATAGGAAGGACAAGTTTAGGAAAAATCTGAAAATACCTTTTTGTTTACAATTTCTATGACAATGAAATCGGGAAATTTACATTCTTTTGTGATATTATCCCCTTAACTTCATGAATATGCCTAGAACTACTTGTGCATATTTTGATATGTTAATCTCATGTGCTGTAACTTTGTTTCCTTCCATTCATGCTATGTAGTTGTTCATACTTGTGCAATAGATGTTGTTTCAAAAGTTTGTTCTAACTTGAGTTAAAACATTTAACTCAACAGGAAACTTAATTGGGGTGGTATTGGGTTTTCGATCATTGAATATTAAAGAGATGATAATGTGTTATGTATGGATTGATGGGATGTGCTCCCTAATTGAAGGTTAAGTCTTGCGCAAGCGGTTGTCGTGTAAACCGTAGAATGGAACGGACGTATTCAGACTCTTTGCGATGGTTTGATTTGTGAGATAAGGTTGGGTCTGGATGGGACATTTAGGAGGATAAAACTTTTTTGGAAGGATAAGGTTGGATTCTAGGTGATAAAACTTTTTTCTTTTCGTTCTCCCTTTTGAAGCCCTACGGTTGGCGTTACGCGGTATATAACCGTTGGTAGGCATCCGAGGTAAGTTCTGCAACAAAGTAGTAAAAGAGGGAGTTTCGAATAGTCCGGTGCCCAATTCTTGTGGTTGGGAGGATGAAATCTCTTTGGGGAATTTCTAGAATACTAACATCTAACCTTGTAATCTTTGTTATTGACTTGAATATCATGCTTTATTACTTGCTTGTTATAAATGTGATGGTGTATTGGATTGGGAAAAAAAGGGACGGGGTGTGTGTGCACTTACTGGGCATTCAAAGCTCATGGCATTTCATGCCAGGTATTGAAGACTAGACAGGTTGAAGGCAAAACTAAAGCATTTGGGGACGTACGGTTACCTTAGGAGGATTAGAAACTAGTTTGTAAACGTGTTTTGAGGTTGTAAATGAAAGATCCCATGTTGTATTTAAGACTTGATTTTGTAATTATTATATATCTATACATATCTTTTATATTACTCATTCCTTATGTTTCATCGACTTATGTAGATCTTATGTTAATATCTTGTTAAGATCTGTCAAAAGGGTAGCTTTGCTATCTAAAGAGATTGGACTTTGAAGGGAGGCTAGTTTGACTTCTCCAATCTTTCTTGGGATCCTACTTGGTTATTGACCAAAGGACTTTTTGATGACATTCTCTAACTCGTAATCTTAGATAAACCCTATATTTATTTGTTAATATATTCTCTGATGCTCTCGATTTTTGGGGCGTCACACATCAACTGGGAAGAACTAGTCCACAACTGCTATCCTGTGACGAACGTACTCTTTGTCCTTGCCACCAACGAGCTTGAATCTCATTTTCTTTAGCATCCAAAACCGGTCGAACTGGTCAGGATTAACAATCCAGGTTTTAGGATTACCCTCGCCAACTCTAATAAATATTTTGTCAGGTGTGGGGACGGAATCTGACGGACTATTATCACTTATGACGAAAACACAATATGTGGTGGACCACAGCTTCGTCTTTAGCATCTTGTCTCAATTGAACATTCCTAATTAATTTTATACCCTTAACAACGATCTTGTCTAATTCACGGTCATATCTCTTATTCCCCAACTCAATACCATTAAGTAATCTCGTCACACCTTTATTATCAAATTTAACGTCCCTTAATTGTTCATCATACAGTTGTAACTTCCTTACCCCTCTTTTAGTCTTCTTAATATATCGGGGAATGTTCTGAACATACCGTCTGTGAATGTACGCTACCTTAAAAGGTGCATGACCATGGTAACTACGCTTATATCCACTGGCCGCCGGTGTCCTTGATCGGCGGTACGCAAGGGGAGTCCGATACTGGCTGCTCATTACTCCTTCCATTCTTTATAAAATACTCCAAATCTTTTATCCTACAAATTTTGCAGATTCTCTTATCTCTATTAATCCTTCTGTTCAGACATCTTAGCTTTGATATTTTTTGTTCCTCTGCTTCTCATACCCATGAACAAACTTCGTCGGAGCTGACTGCCGCCTCTTTTTCCACAATCCTATTTGCCATGTCAAAAAATGATCTACACACATTTGAGTGAATTGCCTGTAATTCTCGGGATACTCTTCTAAGGAGTATAACATTGTATATCAAAACAATCAACAAAAAAAAAAAGACTGAAAAAGAGGGACGAAACAAGGTACCAGAAAATAACTTCACCACAATAGCTATCCCACTGTAAAAGCATATTCCTCTATACCATCAAATGTGTTCTGGTACTAAATAAATAGCAAAATTGTCCCGTGATTAAGTACGAAGATTTCCTATTCAAAATAATTAAAACACATTTATTTTTCCGCCTTTGCTTTATATCTATCATTCTGTAAGAATATTTACTTTACAACCACGCAAACCACTAGAAAAGTGTGACAAGTGTATAGCACTATCTGGAAAAGGAATCAAAAGTACTTACACCACTCACACCTAGGCCCAGGTGTGACTTCCTTTTAACCCTATCCATACACGTGTCCATAAGTACAACA
This sequence comes from Camellia sinensis, assembly GCF_004153795.1. Lineage (NCBI taxonomy): Eukaryota > Viridiplantae > Streptophyta > Magnoliopsida > Ericales > Theaceae > Camellia > Camellia sinensis. Next base: position 4,058 of record NW_021037883.1, on the reverse strand, counting down.
ATGGACGACCCATATTAACGGGAGGGGGGCGCTAGTGAGGGAAAAAATATCAAAGCTAAGATACCTAAACAGAAGGGTTAGCAGAGGTAAGAGAATCTACAGAATTTATAAGATAAAAGATTTGGAGTGTTTTATAAAGAATGGAAGAAGTAATGAGCAGCCAGCATCGGACTCTCCTTGCGTATCGCTGGTCAAGGATAGGGCTGCAAACGAACCGAGCTGTTCATGAACAAGCTCGGCTCGGCTCGTTAAGGGCTCGGCTCGTTTAGTAAACGAACCGAGCTCGAGCTCGAATATTAGGCTCATTTAGTAAACGAGCCGAGCTCGAACTCGCATAAGCTTGGCTCGTTAAGCTCGGCTCGTTTATCTTTATTTAAATTATATAATAAATATATTATTTATATATTAAATAATATATAAATATATACAAATAATGGCATAAACACATTATGTATGTATTAAATAATATAAAAAAATAAAAATCTTATCAAACTGAACTCGAACTCAGTAAACGAGATCGATAATCAAACAAGTCGAACTCAAACTCAGTAAAGAAAAAAAGGTGTCAATAGAGATATGCCTTTATTTCTCTAATGAGACAGAAAGAGAGATTTACTAATCAATTCTAGCTCCTTCTATATCTCAACAACTTTCCAATAATCACCACCACTTAGAACTGATGGCTATACTACACCTTCTGAAAGCAGCCTTAGATTTCTTTTGTTTAAGGTGGTGTTTGGGAAGTTTGAGACTTGGGTTTTTTTTTTGTTTTTTTCACAAAAAGACAAACTTTTTGCAAAACAAAAAAAAAACACATCCAAACAAAATATCACATACAACTCCATAATCATTTCACTTTTTCTCTCACAAACATCACATCCAACTACAAAAACCCAACTATCTTCCCAAACACAAAAAAAAATTTCTCCAATAATATCTTACAACTAAAAAAACCTACATAAAAACTCACTTCCCATACACCCACTAAGAATTAATTGGGAATGGTCAATTGGGACAAGATGCTAAAGACGAAGTTGTGGTCCACCACATATTGTTTTTGGTCATAAGTGATAATAGTCCGTCAGATTCCGTCCCCACACTTGACATGATATTTATTGGAGTTGGCGAGGGTAATCCTAAAACTTGGATTGTTGATCCTGACCAGTCCGACCGGTTTCGAATGCTAAAGAAAATGAGATTCAAGCTCGTTGGTGGCAAGGGTAAAGAGTACGTTCGTCACGGGATAAAAGTTATGGACTGGTTCTTCCCAGTTAATGTTTGGACGGACTACAAAGATACGCTTTTGAGAAATGTTAGAAGTATTCAAAAGGGTGTCATATATTTAGTAGCTGCTACTGTTAGTGGAAAAGAATGAAAAATTACGTTAATGGGTCAAATGTACTTTAAAACTATTTGGAAAATTAATTTTATGTATTTTTATTTGTAATGTTCAGGTGAATGGAGATGGACGACATAAGAATTGGTGTTGTTGAAGGTGTTTCAGCAAGTGATTTCAGTTATATTGGACTTGTTTTACATAATTTATTTTCTCAGTTGAGGTTGAGATACAAACAAAAGAGTATTAAGGTTAATAAAATATTGATAAAATATTCCCCATTTTGCTCACCTAATGCTAGTGGGTTGGTCAGAGTAAATGTGTATAACAGAAGGTTAGATGGTAATGATAATTTGCAGGCATACTTTGTTTTCCCTGTGGATTGCTAGTGCGAATTAATGTATTATGGGAATGGTTATTGTTCAATTAACGACAAACAGGTGCCATGGATGGTGAAGTATTGACTTGAAAATTCTAATATTAAAAGGGGGATTACATATTGTAAAATGAAGGGGGTATTTGAAGTATTTTACGAGTGACATGCCAGAAGATGCATAGATGAGGGCCCTATTTATTGTTGTGTTATCTAAAAAATATACTAATGATAATGTTGATGTTTGGCATTGTGCTCCAACCAAGGCTATTTCGATTCTGACACGGACTATGTCTGTGGGTTTACTAGAGAGGCGTAGAGATTTGTTGTTAGGAGGTTTTGGGAAAAGTGGTTCAGTTATTCATGAACGGAGAGGTCGTCTGAGTTTGTCTGAGATTGATGTACGCAGAGGTGGTGATGGAATTAGTGATATTGATCATAGTCTTTCAATTTCTACACTTTCGAGTTAAGTTTTGAGAAACGAGTTTGAAAATCTTGCATACGTGAGGGTTTTAATCTCAATTTTGCCAAATTGAAGAGATTTTAAAGCAAAAGGTTTTCAATGGGATCATGTATATATGTTTTCTAAAGTAATTTTGTGTTTTTGAATGAGCCAAACATGACCTAAGGCTTTGAATTTGTGTTTGGAAGCCAAACTTTATGTTTTGAAACTCTGAAATTTCATAGATGGCTTGAGCGACTAAGTGGTGGCTCAAGCCAATGTTGTAAGCTCCCAGTGCTTTTTCACTCTGTAAAAGTTGGCTCGAGCGACCAATTGGCTCGAGCAAACTCAATTTATGTCTTCCGATGGCCCTAGCATCATTTTTAGTATGTTTCCAAAAGGTGTTTTTATTGGAAAACGGCTTTTGAAACTTTTGAAAAAATCTTATTTTTTGCTAACTTTGAGCATTAATTAAGGTAGGAACCAATCGCTATTTTTAACATTTCTAATTGGGTTTGTGTTTAATGCCTCGTAGTGAATAAATCATATATTTGGTTGCTCAAAACCATTTCCGGATGAATGAGAATTCAATGCGCAATTTCAGGTTTGTGGAAATGGCTTTAGGTGGGTTTCTTACATATTTGTAAAATGTGCTTGTCCCACATTGGAAAGGCTTATGGATTTGTGTGGGTTTATATACCTTAACTTGGGATACTTAGAATGGGATACTTAGAATGGGCCCCAGGGGGTACCCAAGTTTGTGGAAGGGTGAGGTTATGGGTGAAGTGGGCTAGACCCATTAGACCCAAAACAAAAACTACACGTGCATGCCGCCGTCGTCCGTTCGGTCAGTCGGGCTGGGCTTGGGCACGGGTGCGTGGTGTGAGGTTGGGTTGGGCTTGTCCAGCTCAATACTTATCTTTTTGGGCCAAAACATTTGTAATTTATTTATTTATTTTTAATTTTGGTTTCAAAATTCAAAATAAATTGGTCCAAAATTTTTTCCTTCACCCAAACAGATCCTAACCCACCCGAACAGGTTTGAACCTGTTGAATCCTTTCTCGGATAGATATATAACTGTCCAAACAGTCCAAACATAATTTTTATCTGTTGAAATCTGTCCGAACAGTTGCCTATCTTTTGGAACCTATTCGGAACAACCGTCTTTCCATCTATATAAAGCCTGCCATTCCAACATTTCTGGTATCGAAAATTTTCCAAACTTCTTCCTTTTTCTCTTGTGTTCGTCCTCCTTTGCTCCTGCATCATTTTTTGCATTTATTTTTGAGAAAATAAAGAGAAAGAGTTACAACATCATTTGGTTTGCCAGACTTGATTTTATAGTGCTGTAAAATCAAGTGTTAGTCATTGCATCTTGGGAAGTAGACACCGGTAAAACTCGAAGCACCGGAGCGAGGGCAAAATCTACTTTAAGGAAATTATGTCCAACACAAGCCTCGACATTAATTTCTGTAAGCATTTAATTCAGAAAATAATTTATATAATTATATTCTGAATTATTTTATTTTATTGTTTATTAAATTTATACATTTAATTTACACACGCACCACTGTGAATATAACAATCTTGAAGTAGATTTTTGATTTTTATTTTTCTATGTTAGACAGACAAATATTTTGTTTTGAAAAATTAAATAGTAGTCATATATTGTTTTATTTCTTAAATAGTAGTAATATACTGTTCAATGATTTCTTTGATAACATAATAGTAATATACTGTTTATCATTGGAATTTTGTTACAAAATATTTTCTATATATTTTGTGTATAATTTTTTTTGTGTATAAATTTGTGATTGGTACATTTTTATTTCGTCAGAAACATGACAACTAACAGTACTGAGACTGTTATTACACCGACCCCCACACTTGTTGTGCTGGTGATGAC
>NW_021037882.1:0-14920 GCF_004153795.1 Camellia sinensis | reverse complement strand
TTTTTTTTTTTAATTTATTTATAGATGACAGCTCTGCACTGTTGCAGCTCTAATTAGAGGAGCTCCGGAGCTTGACCCATGAACCAAAATTCACCGTGGAAAAAGATTTCCTCAAACAAAATAAAATAAAATAAAATGCGAAAGATTTGCAAATAAAAAAATTATTTAAAAAGTCTTATAATAATGATGTGATAATAATATTTTAAAAATTATATCATTTTAATATATCTCTTGGTTTGAAATAAATTGATATATATTTGTTTACTCATTCCGTTTTAATTTATATACATTTTTAGTATATATATATATATATTTCATCACCACTAATGATTTAGTAAAAATTTTAAAATATTAAATAATCAAATTTTAAACTAATTAATATTTATCTTGACGGATGTCATTTAACTTTCTAATCTACATAGTCAGAAAAATTAGAAAAGTTACATTTCCAAAAAAAATTTGTAAAATTTTGAATTAAGAAAAATAAAATGCGATATAGATTCAACTGTTGTGATATAAGACCTAAATTTCAAATAAATTTGAACCATACAAATGTCTTTTGGGGTATTGTTTTGGAAAAAAAAAATATTATGAGTATTTAATATTGCGATAGAAATACAAAAAGAGTGAAGTAAAAGACAAAAAATAGAGAAGAAAAAGACAAATTAGAGATGCATTAGAGGTCCTTTTTTAGTGATCCAAATCATTTTTGTTTGGTTCATATATATGATCTTGTGTGTGGTGAACACTGTCAAGGAGCGCGTGGGACCAGCATTACTTACTCTGGGGAAAGAACAAAGTCGTTGCTTTGCCGTGTTGGTTTGGTGCATCCCACGTCATGCATTACGCGTGCCGCCTCCTGATTGGAAAAACCTGAGGGGCAGTTTCGTCTAAAGATAGCCAGCCTCCTAATTGGAAAAACCTAAGGGGCAGTTTCGTCTATAGATAGCCAATCTCAGCCTTTAAATACAGGCGTTCCTAACCCGGTTTGTTCATTCTATCGTCTCTTCTATCTTCTTCTGCGATTCTTCGAAAGCTCTTTTTTCCTCTCTCAAGGTAATTAGGGCTTCTTCGTTTGTCATTCTTTTAGTTCTCAATCTCTTCAGAATTTTTTTATCGGATTAATTAATTGGTAGATCTATTTATTCTCAATTGCTTTTTTTGAGATCTGTTTTTGATTTCTTGGTTTGTAAAACCTGTGTAAAAAGTTTGATCGCCTTTGTTTTTTCAAGATTTGTTTTCGAAATTATTCTTTTCCTTGATGGATGGCTAGATCTAAAAATGGTCAAATCTGTTGATTTTCTGATGGATTGATAGATCTCTCAATGTTGTGGCGATTTGTTCGTAGTTGCTATTTTTTTTTTCTTCCTGAGATCTGTTTTGAAGTCAATTGTTTATAATTTATTGGAGTTTTCAAGATCTGTTTCAACAATTTGACAATTTGATCGATTTTGGTTTATTCAAGTTTTGAAAACTTTAATTGGATCGATAGATCTATATTTTTTCTGACAAAAATAAAACAAGCTTTTCGGATCTGTTGATTTTTGTACGTATTTAAAGATTTGTATAGAGGGAATCCTCGATTTGCTTTTATTTTGATAATCTTAGGTTCACGATCTAGGTTTCTGATATATTTGGTTATTGATTCGTACAGATGCAGATCTTCGTGAAAACCCTCACCGGCAAGACTATCACCCTCGAGGTGGAGAGCTCTGACACCATCGACAATGTCAAAGCCAAGATCCAGGACAAAGAAGGAATTCCCCCGGATCAGCAAAGACTCATCTTTGCCGGAAAGCAACTCGAGGACGGCCGTACCCTTGCGGACTACAACATCCAAAAGGAATCGACCCTCCACTTGGTGCTTCGCCTCAGAGGCGGCATGCAAATCTTCGTGAAAACCCTCACCGGCAAGACAATCACCCTCGAGGTGGAGAGCTCTGACACCATCGACAACGTCAAGGCCAAGATCCAGGACAAGGAAGGAATTCCCCCAGATCAGCAGAGACTCATCTTCGCCGGAAAGCAACTAGAGGACGGCCGTACCCTCGCCGACTACAACATCCAGAAAGAGTCCACCCTTCATTTGGTCCTCCGTCTCAGGGGTGGGATGCAGATCTTCGTGAAAACGTTGACTGGTAAGACCATCACCCTCGAGGTTGAGAGCTCCGACACCATCGACAACGTCAAGGCCAAGATCCAGGACAAGGAAGGCATCCCACCAGACCAGCAGAGGTTGATCTTCGCTGGCAAGCAGCTCGAAGACGGGCGTACCCTCGCCGACTACAACATTCAGAAGGAGTCTACCCTCCACCTTGTGCTCCGTCTCAGGGGTGGCATGCAGATATTCGTCAAAACCTTGACCGGCAAGACCATTACCCTCGAGGTTGAGAGCTCCGATACCATCGACAATGTCAAGGCCAAGATCCAAGATAAGGAAGGAATCCCACCGGACCAGCAGAGGTTGATTTTTGCCGGGAAGCAGTTGGAGGATGGGCGTACCTTGGCTGATTACAACATACAGAAGGAGTCGACCCTACACTTGGTGCTGCGTCTTCGTGGTGGGATGCAGATTTTTGTGAAGACATTGACCGGGAAGACCATCACCTTGGAGGTTGAGAGTTCTGACACCATTGACAATGTCAAGGCTAAGATCCAGGATAAGGAGGGTATTCCACCAGATCAGCAGAGGTTGATCTTTGCTGGGAAGCAGCTAGAAGATGGAAGGACTCTAGCTGACTACAACATCCAGAAGGAGTCCACTCTGCATCTTGTCCTCCGCCTCCGAGGTGGTTTCTAAGTGTGATGTGATGGTTGGTCGGCTGTGAGATGGTAGTCCGTAGAATAAATGTGTTCGTGTTTGTGAGCCATTATTGTTAAATGGCTTTTGAAAACTGTTTTGTCTTTTTTTATTTTCTATTTTACTTTTCAATTTCCGTGTGCTTCTATAATATCATGGTATCTTTAATAAATAAAAGTTAAGTTTTATGCTATAGTGTTTTTTTGTTGAGGTTAATGGTTGTGTTTTTGTTTGGAAATTATACAATGAACATTTGCATTATCAGCTTTTGGCTTCAATGATTCTTCATTGTTTTGTGGAGTGGCGTTACTAGCAGTCATGTAGTAGCAGGCTGCGGTTGTCATCATATTTGATTGGTCATGATGTGGTGGCGGGTTGATGGTGTTTTGGTAATGGCATACCTGAGAATTATACAATCTATATTTTAGAGCTGGTGTCTATATTTTCACTAGTAGTTTGATTGATGTTGGACTTGCAAGTTTTTATTGCTGAGGTTCATGGTTGTGTTTTGGTTCGAATTTATGCGACGAATAGCTTTTCACTTCAAAGGATTTGCTCATTTTATCGTCATGTACTAACATTCATCTAGCAGCAGGCCGTGGGCTTTCATCAGATTAGTCATTTCTGTGGTGGTGATGGTGGTTAAGGAAATGCGCACCTGAGAAATACAGAACCTGGAGGAAGATTTTCATTACATTGGGTGGTGGTTGAGTGATTTTTCAAGGGGGTGTGTTGAGGCCATAGATACTGTGATATTACAGTGAGACTAAAAGCTAGCAAGTTTTTGTTTGGCAACAGTATCCAGCTTTACATTGCTTTGCTACTTGCACATCTTATAACCTTCACCAGGATTTTTTCATCTCTTCCATCTTATTACTATGATTTTAATAAATCGATACAATGAAATTTTCTTTTTGCATAAATTGATACTCTATTAAAAATTGTTCAAAAAAATAATTTATCAACAAAAAAATTTGTTAAAAAAAAAAAATTTTTCTATGTATCATATTTTATATCATTTTTTATTTAGCATGTATAATAATTCTTAATAGTTGAATATGAAAATGAATCAGTTCAAATTTATTATATATATATTATATATAAATAATGAATGAGACATGAATACCTTTACAACCACCTTGCGAATGTGGCACATTAGATATGCAAAGCTGACCCTGCCCAAGGCTGGACTCCCAAATATTTTTAAGTTTTATGGCATTAGTAGATTATTAAAAAAAAGGCGCAAATCGATTCATGTCTTCACAATCAGTAGTGGAGGCACGAAATCAGATGGTGGGTGGTTTAAGAGTTTTGAATAAGTATATAGTTTTGGAATTTTTATTAAAAAAATGTAAAAAAAGTAAAGAATGTAAATATGAATGTAGAGAGAAAGATGATTATTGTGACCTAATAAATGTATTATGTAAAAAAGTGTACTTTTTAGTGCAATGTCAAATACATATTAATTACAAACTTTATTTTTTTTCCATAATCAACAATAAGAATATAATAATAATTTTTGAATTAATATTAAATACAAAATCTAAATAAATTATTACAAAAAATTTCACACAATTGACAATTAACTTTGAGTAAAATTGAAAAGAAAGTATTGCGTGTAATTAATGTATCTAGGCAGTGTAAAAAAGTCATATTTTAAGTCTTAAAATAAATTATATAATGGTAAGATAAATTAAATTTTTTACAAAATTGAATAAAAATTTCATATTATAGTTGATATTAAATCATCATTGACACATGATATTACCAACCAATAATAAGCAACATATGAAGGGTAAACTCTACATGCAAATATAATTAACACTTTTGTAATTTTCCATATATATAGTGAGATTAATTATATTTGCATATCAATAATGATAGATATACCTTTTATATTGAGATTTTTTCACCAAATTTTCAAATATAAAAATATAATTTGTTATAGTCACTTCATTTTCAATAAAATAATTACTATTGTTCTCCTAAATTTAAAAATGTTATTGGACATTTGATTCTTAAATATCAATTTTGTTTAAATTTTATGATATATATATATATATATGTAAAAAAATAAAAAACAAAAATAAAAATACAAGGGGACACGTGACCCCCGGTCATCATGTGGCTCTGCCACGGTTCACAATCGAAATTAAAGGTCTTTAGAGGTTTTTTTTCATATAATATGAATAAAAATAAATGAAGAAAAAAGAGAATTAAAAAAATAAACAAATAGCGAGAAAAGTAAAAATGAGAGAAAATAAAAAAAGAAAAAGAAAAAAATGGGGAGGTGGGATCGTGGGATCATGGAAGGATGGGTGAGAAAAGGAAAAAGTAAGAGAAGTGGGAAAATAGAAAATGTACATGCAGAATATTTTTTAAAAAATATATCTCAGTTATTGTTTTACAATTTGAATAGATCTGAGCCGGTCAAATGTCCTAATAGGATAAATGTATGTAGGACAAATTCAAAAACCATCCTGCTTTATTATATAGATGTTGAAAATTCATATAAGGTCTAAATTTATGAAATCTATCAGGCATTAAATATATTTAAAAATAATAATTAATTGTTCAAATTCATTTAATTTGTGAACTATAAAATTCATTAACCTAATATCCACTACACACAGTAAAATCTGACTCCTAATTCTGGAATCGCAAACTTTTCCATATAATATGAATAAAAATAAGTGAACAAAAAGAGAAATTAAAAAAATAAACAAATAGCGAGAAAAATAAAAATGGGAGAAAATAAAAAAATAAAAATAAAAGAAAGAAGAAGGTGGGATCATGAGATCATGGAAGGATGGATGAGAAAAGAAAAAAGTAAGAGAGAGAAGTGGGAAAATAAAAAATGTATATGTAGGATATTTTTTGAAAAATATATCTCAGCTGTTATTTTACAATTTGAATAGATCTGAGCAGTCCAAATATCCTAGTAGGAGAAAATGTCTGAGGATGGTATGTCCGTACCTGAAGGCACGGTGAAAATAATGTTAGAATTAGAATATAATTGCAATCCCAACACTATTTTTTTTTATTTGATAAAATTACAAACTTATTATAAAATTTTGGAGTTCTCACAAAACTCTCTTTTGCTTATATAATATATAACCAGATAGATAGATGTGCTTGGCATACATACAATTTCCATAGACATACATACAATATTGTTTTTGCTTATATAATTATATGGAAATTGTATGTATGCCGTAATATCCTAATGTATTATAGGCATACATACATTGTATGAAAATATGTGTAAAATATATTGAATAAAAAGGAGAAAATAAAATTAAAAAAAACAAACAGAGAGAAAAATAAAAACGAGATAAAATAAAAAAAAATAAAAACAAAAGATGAAGGAAGGTGGGATCATGGAAGGATGTGTGAGAAAAGGAAAAAGTAAGAGAGAGAAGCGGAAAAATATAAAATGTACATGTAAGACAATTTTGAAAAGTATATCTCCACCATTGTTTTATAATTTGAACAGATCTGAGCAATCCAAATGTTCTAATAGGACAAAAATATGTTGAAGATTCAAAGGTTGTCCTTCTTTATTAAAATGTGTTGAAAATTCATATGAGATCTAAATCTATGAAGTTTATCATGTATTTAATATATTTAAAAATATTTTTTAATTATTCAAATTCAATTAATTTAATCTCCACTACACACAATAAAATCTGACTCCTAATTCTGGGATCATAAATTTTTCCATATAATATGAATAAAAATAAGTGAATAAAAAGGAGAAAATAAAAAAAAAATTAAAAAGAGAGAAGGTGGGATAATGCGATCATATAAGGATGTGTGAGAAAAGAAAAAAGTAAGAGAGAGAAGTGGGAAAATAGAAAATGTACACGCAGGATATTTTTTTAAAAATATATCTTAGCGTTGTTTTATAATTTGAATAGATCTAAGCCGTCCAAATGTCCTAGTAGGACAAATGTGTGTAGGATAAATTCAAAAACCATCCTGCTTTTTTTATATAGATGTTGAAGATTTATATGATATCTACATTTATGAAGTCTATCAGGTATTCAATATATTTAAAAATAATAATTAATTGTTCAAATTCATTTAATTTGTGGAGTAAAAATTTCATTAATATAATCTCCACTACACACAGTAAAATCTGACTCCTAATTATGAGATCGTAGACTTTTTCATATAATATGAATAAAAATAAGTGAACAAAAAGGAGAAAAAAAAAACAAATAGAGAGAAAAAAAATGGAAGAAAATAAAAAAAAATAAAAAGAAAAGAAAGAAGAAGGTGGGATAATGGGATAATGGAAGGATGGGTGAGAAAAGGAAAAAGTAAGATAGAGAAGCGGGAAAATAGAAAATGTATATGTAGGATATTTTTTGAAAAATATATCTCAGCCGTTGTTTTATAATTTGAATAGATTTGAACTAGCCAATTGTCCTAGTAGGACAAATGTTTGTAGGACAAATTCAAAAACCATCATGCTTTATTATATAGATGTTGAAGATTCATATAAGGTCTAAATTTATGAAATCTATCAGGTATTAAATATATTTCAAAATAATAGTTAATTGTTCAAATTCATTTAATTTGTGAACTATAAAATTTATTAATCTAATCTCCACTACACATAGTAAAATCTGGCTCGTAAGGCATTTGTGGATCTATAAACATGTATGCCCATGCCTAAAGGCACGGTGTAAATAATATTAAGATTAAAATGCAGTTATAAAAATATATTTAACAGACTGTACTCTACAATTTCAAATAAATCAAACATAAAAAAAATTAAATATCAAATAATGCACACCAGCTAGTGCTTTGCAATTTAAAAGAAATTAAAATTAAAATGCACACCAATTAGTGCTACTGTTGCCAATCAAATTACAACTACATAAGAAAAACAAACATTATATTGTCATATATCAAAAGAGTGGGCTAAAACTTTATTAAAAAAAAGTGGGTTGAAACTTTCCAGAATATGTATGCTTTACAGAAGATGTGTCAATAACACGTCTTCAAATATGTGTTTGCCCAAACTTCCTCCTCATTATTTTCGAAAAAATCTTTGTATCAACTTGTATGTATCTCCAATGAGGAACATACACAACAATCTGGTAATTTGTGGAAACAAAATATATATATATATATACAGATTGGTATATTTGTTGGAAATATACATATCAAAATACTTTGAGATTGAAATCACATTATTACATCCCTATCGGAAGAAGCTAGTTGTATTTCTCCTTTTAAGCTCCATAAATTTTTCGATCCAATCCTAAAAAAATCCATATTTCTAATTATTATTAAATTAAAATTTTATAAAAAAAGATATATAATCAATAGAAATAAATCAACATGGTTGCCTTTTGATAAAACGTGATTTAACAAACATGGAACACTACAATAACACTTCAGAATAAACAATATTTGTAATAGAATCCAAACTATCTATAGGGAGAAGAATACTTATATGATCAAAGGATGTACATCTGGATAATGCCACATATAATTGCATGGCTAAACACTGGTATGCGCAAATCAACCCCAACAAATTTCACAGATTGTCCTTGAGATTTATTAATGGTCAAGGCATATGCTAATCAGATTGGAAATTGACGTCTTGTCATTTGGAAAGGCATTTTTGAAGAAGATGGTGTCAAAGATATCATTGGTATGAATGCCAAATTGCCAAACTTTTCTCCAATTAAAATTTGAGCTTCAATTATGCGAGTGTCGCACCTGGTAACCATTAATCTTGTGCTATTACATAGTCCATATTTCGGTACAATATTTCTTAACAATATTATAGGACAATCCAGTTTCAATTCTAACTTAAAAGTTGGTAGTCCAGGAGGATCCAATGAATTTAAATATTCATTAGGATATCTATTTGTAATGGTAGGATCAATTTCATTATCTTCAGACATTTTTTCTGTTGAAAAATAAGTATATAATCTCCCTGGAAAGATATTCAACGCAATAGTATTAATGTCACTAACATCATCGTTACGTGCAAATAAAATTGTGCGTTCAGTTAAAAATGTTGGGGTCGACGTCTCTATTATATTCAACTGTGGATAAACTGTAGAGAGTAATTCATTCAAATCTTGACATTTGTGTATTGTTGATAGAAGGTTGATGATTTCTTGAGAATTAGTCCCAATCTAAAAAAAGTCAAATCAATTAAAAAAAATATGAGTGTAAACACAATTTATTAATTTCAAATAATCTATATAATAAAGAAAAAGGTTAAACTAGTGTTACCTCCATCAAAAAATTTGGAAAAATAGCATTTTCATGGTCTCCGTGGTTATTCAAATCCAAAGTTAGGATATGTATATGCTTCCATATAACAGAGTGTCTTAATGATGCATTCACAATTTGTTTACGAACTCCTTTGGGTATGACTGGCAAGATTTGCCGAAAATCTCCACCAAGAACAACAATAATACCCCCAAATGTCTTTTCACTATCACGAATATCTCTCAATGTACGATCAACCGTCTCAACACAATGTCTATGTTGCATAGGAACTTCATCCCAAATTATGAGTTTTGTTTATCTAAACAACTCAGTTTGTAATGATTGTTTGGTAAACCCACAAAGTGAATTTTCCAAGACATTTAATGGAATGGAAAATGTTGAACGTGCAGTGCAACCTCCCACCAATAATAATGATGCAATTCCAGATGAAGCCATAGCAACAACGATATGCCCAAGGCTGTGACAGTTTAATGCAATTGTATTGTACAAAAATGTTTTCCTTGTTCCAGCACCCCCTTTAAGAAAGAAAACAGTTCATTTATTTTGAAAAATTGAAGAAGTGATTGTGCTATAAGCATTCCATTGTCTATTATTGAGACAATCAATAGTAATTTGTGGATCTGCCTGCTGTACCTTATTCTGTAGTTGTTGATGTTCGAATATCAATTGATTACCAACTACTACACTCCAATTTGCAATAGGTTGTGGCATGGGTGGAAGTCAATTAAACATTTGCCTGATTCATGAAGCATTTGATTCACAAGATGGAGACCATAATCTTCAATTTGAACCTCAGTTGGGTTAGAAATGGCAAACAATGTATGAATCTTATGTGCAAGATCATCACATATATGTGTTGAGAATTGATTCCATAATGCACATGGATTTAGTGGAGAGCACTGGGTGAGAATAATACTAAACAATCTCCTCAATTGGTATCCAGTTTTCATAAACTGCTGCCTCTTTCAAGCATTGTATCCTTTCTTCATCATCTTCTAAAAGGCCCATTGCAACACATGCTAATTCAAATGTATCATGCACAACATTATCGACCGTGTGTAAAGGCCGAAACGACTTTGGTCATTTGACAACAGTAGTAACAAACGCAAGTAAAATCTTTCACTACAATTAAGGCTAGCAAAGTACATTCTACCAATTGCATATCCCTTTTCTCTTGATTTCTATCTCTTTTCCAACTTGAGCCAAACAAAATATTGTGGAAATTCTTGATAAGTGAATGGACATTCATCTTCATTGGCAGCACAATATGCAAAAAAGCCAATAAGGATGACATTTTGTAACCAGCTCTAGATTGAATCGTTTCTAATGACTCTTCTAGGTTAAAAACAACGTGATGCATTCCAGGTAATTGAAATGCCAATCGTACAACTATTAGTATCTTTTCATGCAAAGGATGACCAAATATTCGCCAAGCAATTTTTGAGGTCTAATATACCTTGCATCGAGATATTGTTGAATCTCATTTATCGATCCCAACACCATCGTTGTACAATTATAACCCTTGTAAATGTACTTATATATATACTTGACACATCTCATTCTGCATAAACTTCCACATTTATATGACAGTTGAAAAGTTTAGAAAGATATGCATTGTATGGTACGACATCCCTAATTATCAACTTCTTGCCCCCTCACAGTATGTACTTGACCATTATTGCGACGATGATAGATAGGGTATCCATCTTGATCTATAGTTGTTGTTTCTATGAAAGCTCGAGCGTATCTCTTACTGAATCTACCATTTTCTATACATGGTGCATGCAGATTTCGAGCACCACATAGTCCATGTACCTTACAACATTTGATAGTTTCAAAAAGCATAGGATTATCTTTTGGGTCTGGAAATTCTGCATAAAACAATTTGTCTACTTGAGCACATGTCTGAATTTTGTCTGGACCCTTAAGAAATAAAAGTGCTTGTTGTAGACACCCCATTTTTGACCGTCCTTGAGACTTGGACGTCACCGCTTGGAACACTCGGTGATTATTCATGTATGTGTTCGTTTAGAGTTCCCGGAGGTTTCGGCTCGCGCGCCCTGCCTCAGGATCTCCGAACTTGACCGTTTAGTGTCTGTTTCACACCGAACACTTATGTTTTTGCCTTGGAAGGGCAAGGAAGGCCTTGTAAGGCATCCCCACACACCACCGGCAGTGGCTAGAGGTCACTGGCTGGTCTTTTGCTTCCATCGACACTATTGTTGCCGGTCGGCACATTTTATTGCCGGTCGGCATAGTTTGTTGTCGGTCGGCACTCTTTTTTGTCGAAACAACTTTTTTGGCAGCCGACCACTGTTCATCCACTTTATGGAGATATTTTGTGCCAGCTGTGATAGCTGGCACCAACTCTGCCTCCCTCCATACACGTGTATGGAGGGATCTCCCTCTAAGCAAGCTTGATGTATAGCTTTGCAAGAGGGAGTCTTATAAGAGGAGGGTCTTCCTCTTTGATCTAGGTTAGAATTTGGGACCAAAAACCAGAGCTTTGAGATATAGATACACTCTATCTCTATATCTCCCTCTTTTCCCTCATTTGTGTGTGTTTCCTCGGCCTAAAGGTGGTTTTTACCTTACTTTTGCACCATTACACACACTATTTGTCACGCCCCAAACTTGCCCCTAAAAGTTTGGGCATGACCTACACAGAAACGGACGCATAACCTGGTATACATATCATATGGGGCCTGAACGGAAGCATTTACCAATATAAATTAACATAAATAAAAGAACTGCATCCATTGAGTGACCACTATCATGCTAGGATCACAGACAGAACATAAGGCAAATAAACATACAGTGACGTGCACCAGAGAGTTAGTTATGTACATATATATATACAGACCAGCCCTTAAGAATTGGGCGTAAAACAACATGGACAGGCAAAGGAATTATATATACATCAACCTTAAGCAAACAATCAAAGTGTAAAATCAAAAGTTTAGCAAAAAGGCTGCCTTCACTTAAGTGCCTGGATACTCTGAGGTTGACAAAAGAGGCACGGATGCCATGGGTTAAAACTGACCTCCAGGTGGAGTGCCTACAGAAACAGACATAAGACAAAGTGAGTCAAGCTCAGTGAACAGTAGTACATAAAAACAATTTAAAGATAACTTAATTTACTTACAATGTACACATTTTTCTAATTAGATAAGTAAATGCAAAATCCTGTGGTTAGTTTGATTCTGTACACATTTCAGAACAGTCTTGTCGGTTCATAACTTCAATAGTTGGCCCTTGGCCTGATGGGTTCACACATTCACAAATTAGCCCTTGGCTTAACTTAGATGCATAACTTCACAAATTGGCCCTCGGCCTTTGAGATTCATAGTTCACAGTTACAGATTCATACTTCACAAGTTGGCCCTCGGCCTCATAATTTCAGAATTTCACAAGTTGGCCCTCGGCCTCAAAAGTTCACAAATTCACAAAGTGGCCCTTTCTCATAAGTTTCACAAATTCACAAAGTGGCCCTCGGCCTCATAAGTTCACAATTACAAAGTAGCCCTCGGCCTCATAAGTTCACAAATTCACAAAGTGGCCTCGGCCTCATAAGTTCACAAATTATACCTTTCACATCTTCACAAATTATTTCTTTCATAAGTTCACAAGTTATTCCTTTCATATCTCTCACAGATTATATCTTTCATAAGTTCACAAGTTATTCCTTCATATCATCACAAATTATATCTTTCATAAGTTCACAAGTTATTCCTATCTTCACAATTATATCTTTCATAAGTTCACAAGTTATTCCTTTCGTATCTTCACAATTATATCTTTCATAATTTCACATAACCGGGTGACCCATAAAGGGACCAAATTGCTTTAAAGCCCAGTTCTTGTATGTATGGACTCAAGAGGTGGTTCGCATTGCAGCACTTAGTTTCGTACTAGGAATCAATAGTTCTTGAAGACTGAACAATTCATATTATGTCATAGCATAAACGAAGTGAAAAAACATAACATAATAATGCCAGGTTCATACGAATACCGTTCACAATGGTGCACATAAAATTTCCCTTTATGATTCATTACATGTAGCCATAGTCATCTTACATATAACAAAGTATTAATAATAATTATTTACAGAACACATGTGTCGTTACAGTACTATTCATGGGAATAGAACAATTCGCACCATAACGTGAGTCATTATAACAATGTTATTGATTATTCAATTCTTTGACGTATAAGGAAACCCAGTTCTGTTCGATTTTCATTTCGTTAATCCATTTTAGGCAGATGTCAATGTCATAAAACATGTATCGAACTAAATAAGGCTGTAGGAGTCCAGGATAGACGTTCAAAATATCATGTTCCCATTAAGCGGGGTTTATATTCATAATCCCTTCTTACCAACCAGTTGCATAATATTAATAATTCTTGTGCGGAGTTATAGGAATTTACAGGTTATTATACCTTAAGGATAAACATTAACCATAACCAGAATGTAGAAGTAGTTTCAGCGTCATACCGAAGTGCACATAATCTTTCAATGTTCTCTCACGATCCCTAAACAACATAAATGCTTACAAAGAACAGTGCGTTAACAATAAGAATTATTACGGTAAGTAAACGTACGATTGCAGAACTACTACTCACAGTGATTGGTTCCCGGTGGTAATAGGACGATATCCTCGTCTCGACCTACAAGTACAGTGCACAACACATAATATGAGATATACTCGCTCATTTACTTCTCTTTGATCATTCAATCAATTAGCCATGGAGGTACAAGCTCATTATTTCTTAATAAGTTATACTCCATGTCACAGAAACGAGAAATCAATGGAAAATGGTTTAGGCGAAAAATGGTATAAAATTAGTTGACAGAAAGTGAACAGTTGTCACTAATATGGGCATAACTATTTTGTATTTAGAATTTGGGAGTGAGACCACTTCCATTGGAAACTAGACTTCCGGGGCTTGATTTTAGGCTCAAGAATCACTCAAAAACGGAGCCCCGAGCAAAAGATATGCTTATTCAAAGATGGCGGGACAAAGCTGTCTCCCGCACGGCGGAAACAGGGCCGCACGTGCGGCTCTGGGCAGTGTGTAGTCCGAAAAGCTCTTTTGTGCAACACTTGGTTTTCCATTTTTTAAGCTTGGTTCTTAACATAAATCACTCAAAAACATGTAGAATTGCCCTATAACATGATAAACTACACTCAACCAAGTGTAATTTCATTTCAAACAATTCAATCTTTGTCTCAAAGTTCAAGATTAATGCTTCTTTCATGATCTTCAAGTCTTAAAAACACAACCCACAACCCACAAATTCACATGATTCTTGCATAATCTAAAGTTTATTTCATGATATCCATGAGCTTGAGCTCCACTCTAAACAAATTAAAGAACTCAATTTCTAATCCTCAAATTAGCTCAAGTAAATACATAGATAAACCTTAACCCCAAATGGTTTAAATCTTCTAAGATCTCTTATATTTACAAATTGATACTTTAAACACAAGATTTCAAGATAGATTTTCATACCTAACTCAATCTTTGTCTACCCTTAGCTCTCTCAATTCCTCAAGTCCCATGGGTGATCTTCTTTCTTCCTTCAATTCTCTTCCTTCATCTTCAAAGCCTCCATGGAATTAAGAAAATTGACACTCTTCCCTCTCTTCCTTTCATCGGTTTCCTCTCTCTCTCTTTAGATATTTTGTTTTTTGACTCCAAAAGTATGAGTTCACCACTTATATAACTCATACACACCTATATATTAATTATACAAGCTTTATCACAAATAAGGAGGGCCAAACACGCCCTTACGAATCGCGAAAAATTAAATTTCAATTAAACTTTCCAGATGACTCTAAAAATAGAGAATCA
>NW_021037881.1:0-10883 GCF_004153795.1 Camellia sinensis | reverse complement strand
GTGACTTGAGAAAACAATCTGTATAAACCATCTCTTCTATTTCGCATTGAAGCTCCTCTATTCTCTCTCACATTTAAGCTGTTTGTGCATGCAAACATTATTATCAAAGAAAACATTTTGTGCAAAGCTACTATTCTTTCTCACAATAAACCCCTCTCCACAAAAAGAAAAAAATAATAATAATAATTAAATAAGGAAACAAAATACAAGAAATCTAAGCTATTATGACAAAATTTGATGAAGAATTTTTTTTTTTATTAAAATTTAACCCAAAGATGACAAAATATTAATTTTGTTGTTTGTTTTAATTTTTCTCAAACGTATAGGAGACGAAAAAAATTTCGTCTCCAAAATTCAGGCGCCAATTTCATTTGCATTGGCGCGAATTATTTTAGCTCATTGAAGACGAAATTTTTTTGTCACAAAATATATATATTTTTTGTGACGAACGTAATTCGTCACTAATAAATTCCCTACCTATTAAACAATGTCGTTGCATATTTCCATTTATTAGGCGACAAATATATTTTTGTCTAGGAATGATAAGTTATAGAAGATGAAAATATTTCGTCACCAATAAACACTTCATCATGCAAACGATGCCGTTCTATCTTTCTATTAAATGGGCAACAAATATATTTTTGTCTCGGAAGAATAAGTTGTGCGAGACAAAAATATTTCGTCACTAATAAATTCTGATTGATTGCGCGACGAATATATTTTTCGTTTCATAAGGTTATGTTGTGGAAGATAAAAATATTTCATCACCAATAATGAATTCTCTGTTCTTGTATTTAAGGAGACAAAAATATTTTATCACTAATTATTTCTCTTTATTAATATGCTATGGTTTTGTGTTTCAGAGCACTGAAACCATGACCCCAAGAGACACACTCTGACCCTTATCACTCATTTTCATGTGCACGGACACTCAAGTCGTGACCCAGTAAGACACTTCCTACAAACCCTCATTTCTCTCTCGCACTTGAGCCTACTCCTCTCTCACAAGTATTGAAGTCGTGAAGCAAGAAGACACTCTGTAAACCATTTCTTTTATTTTCGCACTAAAGCCCCTCTCATATGTCTCACACTTAAACCCTTCATGCGTGCTAGTATTGAATCTATTATTCAAGTGAAAGCGCCTCTTGCATAAGCACTTTTTCTTATTGTCTGAACCAACTCTACCCTTTCCGTCTAGAACACCCATTTTAGAAAAACCACAGGTCAAAACCCCTCTCCACAAAAAAAAAAATAAAAAAAAAGAAGATAATTAATGTAGCTATTTTTTTTTTCATAACTTGTTTGCACAAAGAGCAGTGAAATTCAGGTGGAAGATCACCAACAGAACGAGTGGAAGGCAGCCCATCCATTTCTTTTTCAAAAGCAGTCTCATTTGGCTTTAAGACAGCAACAGGTACCTTCAAATAAAATTCAGAACGAAAACAGAGGCAGCTGATTCCCACAAGAGAGAGAGAGAGAGAGAGAGAGATGTATGTGTGCATCTGTCTGTGTGTATGGCCTGCCTGTGCTGTGTGTGTGTGTTGTGCGCTGGGTGTCTAGTGTGTACCCTCTCCTCTGTGTATGTTC
The DNA here is from genome assembly GCF_004153795.1 of Camellia sinensis. Classification (NCBI taxonomy): domain Eukaryota; kingdom Viridiplantae; phylum Streptophyta; class Magnoliopsida; order Ericales; family Theaceae; genus Camellia; species Camellia sinensis. Next base: position 9,296 of record NW_021037881.1, on the reverse strand, counting down.
TGTGTGTGTTTTACAGCTTGGGAGAGATCGAGAGAGGGGTTGGCCTCTGTGTGTAAAATGGTGTGTGTGCGCTGCTTGTTAATGTGTGTGTGTGTTGCTCTCCCAACCGAGAGCGAGAGAGAGAGAGAGTAAAGAGGTGCTGTCTGTTTTTGTATTTTTTGTTCTTCCACACTCAAACCCGAGAGAGAGAGAGAGAGAGGTCTGTGCTGTGGTGTCTTGTGTGTGAGTGTCTGAATGGTGAAGCTTAGTGTGTGTGCTGTGTATGGGCAGTGTGTGTGTTCGTGGCAGTGTGTGTTGTGTATGAAGCTCTGTGTCGATGCAACCCTAGAGAGAGAGAGATTGAGAGAGGGAGCAGCTCCTCCCTTCGTGTTGGTGTGTGGATCTCTGTGTGTTCTCCGAGAGGGAGAGAACTGGGTGTGTTCTTGAGAATGAGAGCGTTGGTCCCTTGTGTGTGTATCCCTTTTTAGCCCCTGATCAGTGCCTTCTCCTCCTCTTGATTATTTTTGATTGATCTCCTCCTTCAACTAAAGACCGAACCCATGCAAGAGAGAGCACATGCATGTGTGTGTTGTTTTTTTCTCCCTCTTCTCCTCCATTCTGTCCACTCTCTCCCCAAATAATCATTCTCTAAGAAGCTTTTTTACCACCCGCCAAAACATCATCATTCATACTGACCCCTTCTCATCTCATTTTTTAACAAAAAACGATCACCCTCATGTGCCTTTACACCCTGCAATTTTTACACCCCCCAAAACCATCATCAACCCAATAAAATATATTTAATCATCCACCCCAAAACCCCTATTAATATTCCACCCCAAAACTCATTGTCTTTATCTAACTCTTTTTTTTCTTTTTCTTCCCCTCAAAATTAGTCCAAAATAAGCCTGTAAAATCATTATTTCCAACAATATCATCGTTACAAAATTAGATTTGTCACAAATAATAATATTTGTACGAAAGGTGTAACTCAAGAATAGTGAAAAAAAAAAAATAGAAGAAATTTATAAATATACTATTCGAAATTTATTTAAAATATCAATTAATCCTCGAAATTTTGAAAAATACATTTTGTCCCTTCACAGTTTTAATCACATAGTCAACGACTTCTTTTATTAATAAATTACAAAATTAATTACAATTTTTAATGAAATATGATTGAAATTGCTGTATAGGAGAATAATTAAGAATTTTATTTTTTCTATTAATTTTGTAAAATAAAATATTTTATCATGGGATATTTATAAGTTTTAGAATTATAATTTTTATTTATATCAAATAAATGGGTGAGGCAATTTTTTTTTAATTTTTTTTAATTTTAAGAACATGAAAAGTAATTATATTAAAGTAAAAAAACCCCTCCGATTGAGAAGAAAAATAATAAGCTCTTGAAGGCCATGGTGGAGAGACGTTGTTTGGTTTGTTCTGAGAAATAAAATGTGGAGAAATTTTTTTAAAATTTTGTTTGGTTTAGTGATTTTGAAAAAGAATTTCAAAATCACTATTTATCTTCTACAAATCAATCAATCATTTTTTCTCTCTCTTCTCTTCTTCTCAATTTCTTTTTCTTTCACACATATTTACTCAACTACAATAAAATATTAAATCATCCCAAATTCCCACATTCCAACACTATTTCAAAAAATAGACAACCAAACAAATCAAAAAAAAAAAAAATTCTAAACTCTTTCTCCAAGATTTTTTTTTTGAAAATTTATCTCCCAAAATCAAACCAAACACAAATTGGCCAGTTTTTTTATTTTTTCTTTTTCCGTGGAAGAACTGCACTGCGCATCAAAATTGGTCGGTTGAATCTGAGTGAAATTATTCAGGTATAAAACACGAATGAAGGGATATGGGGTCTCGAACCCCTGACCTCAGGCTTTGTCCCTTGGTCCCTCAACCACAGAGCCAAACCACTAAACCCAAGTCACTCTTGTGACCAGATATAGTCGAATAAATGTATTTAATGCGTAAATATACAATATAGATACATATATGTATACAACTTTCCTTCTTTCTCTCTCTTCCTTTGAAAACCGCGTCTAACACGCGACCTTGCTTTTGCGTCAGTTGGCCGACAAAAGCAGACCTCCTCTATTTGTAAGCTCACCTCGGCTCTCTCTCCCTCTTGTCTTCTTCTCTTCTGCATTCTTCTGAATCAGTACCTTCCATCTTCTACTTATTCACTCATTTTTCCTTCTTCTTCATCATTCTCTTCCATCTCCTTCTTCTTCATCACTTTGCTTCTGTTTCTTCTTCTGAATCAGTATCTTCCATCCGACTCTCCTTTCTTTCTCTTTACATCTCTCACTACACATGGCCTCATCTCGTCCTCTCACTCTCTTTCCAGACCTCAATGATCCAAACTCTCCTAGACCAAGTGCTCATGCTCCTACTCTTCCTAACCTTCCTGAACCAAGTGCCTCTGCTCCTACTCTTCCTAACCTTCCTGGACCGAGTGCCTTTGCTCCTACTCTTCCTAACCTTCCTGGACCGAGTGCCCCTGCTCTTACTCTTCCTAACCTTCCTGGATCGAGTGCCCCTGCTCCTACTCTTCCTAACCTTCCTGGACCGAGTGCCTTTTGAAAAATCTAGAAATCCCCTAGATATTGATTTGTAATTATGTAACAATTTTAAGCTGTCTATAACAATCCCAATCAAACAATCAAGATAAATCAACACAACGATTTTAACGTGAAAAAAACCACAATTGGACACCTCCAACTGTGATTAAAAAACTACGGGCAACAGCCACAAAACAATCCACTAAGAAGATTTAAAGGAATTACACAGGTATACTCTCAATTACCTAGCGAATCCACGCCTAATTGAACCAACCTCTATGTGCCTCTTCCAACCCGTCTTCACCTCGGAATTGTCTTTACGATGAGCCACCTCGGAATCCACCAAAGCTTCAGGCTCGAATTCTTCAGAATCCACCGAAGAACAACTCTCTCGTTTGTAGAACAAACAAAACCTTTGATGTATACTTTTTTAAAACATGAGTTGAATACTCAATCAAAACATCAAAGAAAACTCACAAAGTATCCCCAGATATAAACCCTAGAACCCAAAAAGAAGATCTGGAGTAGTAATCCTAAAATCTGACCCAACACACGAATTTATAGAATCTGTCCCGCGATCTCCGCTCGAGCGCCAAACAGCCCGCTCGAGCGGCTTCAGCAAAATATGCGCGAAATATAATAGAGGTCCGCTCGAGCGCTAGAGAACCCGCTCAAGCGTGAAATCACACAGCTCAGTACTTTTACAGGCGACCAAAACTGCTGGAACCAGGGATTCTCCGCTCGGCGTGGTAATGTCCGCTCGATCCCCGTCATAATCAGCGAAGTGGCAATCTTGAAAGTATTAGCATCATAAACTTCTCTGAAAGGCTTGATTCGGATTGGATTCGCATCTAACAACTCATAGCCTCACTGAAATAAAAATGCGAATAAAATTACAACTCAAAGGAGTTTTGTCAAACGGGATTGCCAAGAAATAAAACCTAACACCTTTGCTCGTACTCTTCCTAACCTTCCTGGACCGAGTGTCCCTGCTCCCACTCTTTTTAACGTTCCCATTATCTCAGTTGAGCAAATCATGGCTGCTCAATCTGACATTGAGGCCAACCACTTCACACTGAGCTCTTGCATGGAAACAGTGACTGCAGTTACCAAATTATGCCACTGGTTGCAGAATAGGACTAGTGAAGTACAACAGTTAAATTCCCAACATTCTCTGCTCCAGCGCATGTACAAAGATGCGCGGGAAGAGATTTGTGCCCTGAAGGCGGAGAATAAGGAGTTGAAACGAAAGACTACCATCTTGACTCGAATCGCCTTTGACAACCAGCAGAGAGTCAACTTGTAGACACCCCAATTTAGACTGACCTTAAGACTCAGACGTCATCGATTGAGCGCTTGGTGATGTTGCATATTGTGCTCGTTCAGAAGTCGCGGAGTTTTGGCTGCGAGCCTTGTCTTCGAACTTTCGGACTCTTTCACGCCTTACCTCGGTTTGCGAACTAGGCTCGATTTTCTCTGTTTCTTTTCCCGAAGGGAGGGAGAGGTCTCGTAGATCATCTCTCAGTGGCCGTAGGCTACGTTTTGTGGTCGTAGGCCATTTTTGCCCGTTTGGAGTCCGGTTTCCGATTTTTCGGAATCGTTGGCCGTGTGCCTCGGTTCGGGACCGCTTAACCATCTCCGTTTGCTCCGGTTTTTGGCATACTTCTTATTTGCTCCCTTTTGAGGGACACTGCGGTCTGAGAGACCAACTTCGTGGTCGGACACCATTTCCGATGCCTAACAGCCAACTTTTGGGGCCCCGAACTGCGCGTTTCGGGCCCCGAACCTTCATTCTGCATTGGTTTTGGTTCATTTTTGGCAGGGACCTCTGTTTCATTGGTAAGAAGGCCGTAGAAGGGTGGGAGGCCAGCAATTGTTCAGACAACCAGTTTTATTCCTCCATCGCCCTCCGTCGCCCGTTTTTCTTCACTTCAAAGCCAATGTTGACCACCCTTGGGCCATTTTCTTGAACCCTAAAACCCATATTTGTGATGTACACATCTGGGAGGCCATCAATATTTGGTGGCTAGCCAGTAATTGTTGTTGAACCTTTTGAACCCCTTTCAAAAGTAGGTTGTTCTCTCTCCTGGTTCACTATTTCCAGTGTCTAACCACAGGGTTGTGTTGTGCACACCTGAGAGGCTACCTTTTTGGTATGGCCAGCCACTAATTCTCTTTGAACCTTCTGACCCTTGGCCGGCCGGCCATGGGATGTAGCCGGCCGGCCACCTGCAACCTCAATAGCTGGCCGGTCATGATCCTTGCACCCTGTTCCTTACAGCTGTATATTCATTTTCCCCCTAGATTCTATATCCGGGGAGCTGCATTTTGAAGGGAAACTTGACTCATTTTCCCTCCATTTTTTCCCTCCCTTTTTCCCACTCTTTGGCCTATATATCAGCAGCTCCAGCTACTGGTTTAGGGTGACAAAAACTCTTGCCTCAAGCCTCTTGCATTAGCTCTCTCTCCCTTTCATTTCTAACCATCAAAACCCCTAAGTCCCACACTCATTTCTACACCATCTCTAAGCCAACCAATCCACACTCCATTCCAGCAGCTTCAAGGCCTTTTCCAGAGGTCAAAGGCTCCCAAACTCAAGCCAAGAGTTTCTAAAGACTTGGTCTTCAAGGGTAAGTTCTCTTATCCCTCTTTTGTGCTTTATTTTGTTCAATACATTAGCCATACTTTCTTGCTGTTTTGGGCTCCGATCCTAACTGGAACTAGGCTTATTTTGAGTTCCTTTTCACTTTTGTTTAGGGCCTCTCACTGTTTGAGGCCTCCTTGTTGCACTTGCTTCATTATCCCTCTTGTATGCCATTATCTTGTGTAGTATTTTTGGCCTCTGTATAAATTGTTTTGAGGCATGTCATAAACTGTAAAGTGACTTATTTTGAGCCCTTCTTCAACATTGTTTAAGGTCTCATCACTGTTTGAGGCTTTTATCTTCCACTTTCCTTTATATCTCTCTTTTGGCCTCATTTTTGCATGATTTGTTAGCCTATTGTGCTTCTGTTTTTGGGCTGAGGTCCGAACTGTAAGTGACCTTATTTTGACCCCCTCTTCATATTTCATTAAGGGTCTTTCACTGTTTGAGGCATTCTTTTTGTACTTTGGGTTATATCTCTCTTTTTTTGCCATATTTTGTGTAGTATTTTTGGCTGGCATATATACTGTTTTGGGTCTGGCCACCAACTGGAAAATATCATGTTTTGGGCCCCTCTTCAACGTTTTTGAAGGGCCCTCTTGGGTTTGAGGCCAGCATCCATGACTTGCTTCTTTATCTCACATTTAGGGCCATTTTTGCATGCTAGTTTTTCCCTATTTGTGTTTATTGTTTGACCTTGATTAGAACTATGAATGTGATTATTTTTGGACTGCCTTGAATCTGTCTTCACATGTCATGATCAAATAATGCATGCTTGAGGTAGCTACAAGTCATTTCATGTGCTTAATCTTGCATTTCGGGACCATTTCATGCATCGGGTGCTATATTGTCATGATTCGGGGCTGTTTTGCATCACTTATTGCCCCTGAAATTTGCATGTTTCCATACCGTGTTCCATGCCTTGCCATGCTTTGGTAGAGTGGCATTCGTGCCTTAGGTTCGGTCCTCGGTTTGCGTGCACGTGTGCACGCATCTCGAGTTGTCTCATTTTCATCTCATGGCCTCCTATGTGAGTGTGGCTGAGGTCCACTCATGTTGGTGTAAGTCCATTGTGCATTGTGTATGCCATTTCATTTCATAGCATTGCGTATGCTAGGTTGTATGTTAGGAAACGAGGTACGTTTCGTACTCCAAGTGACGGAACGTGTCTCAATTCCCCAGTCACCGACACTCCGGATTATCCATGATGGAGTTAGGTTTTAGTTGAGTTTTCATGTGCATTCATTCTATATTGAATAATGCAAATCAACGCCTCGGCCATCATGCATCGATATGCGTGATTGGTGGCACGAGGATCGAGGCATGCATATATCTGTGAAAATACATTGCTATGCCCCTTTCCTGCTCTCTGTTACAGCAAATCAAGAATCAGCGGTCTTCCGAGGCTTGGTGCGCATTTCAAGAAAAGGTGTAAACAGAGGCTAATTGGGGCATCGTCATGGATTTCCGCACAAAGGCAACCCGGACATGCATCATTCATCATCTGGAGCGGAGTCAAGGCAGTCCCTGGCTTGCATGCCAGTTTATTTATTTTCTTAGTTAATTTGTTAATTAATTAGGAATTTGTACATTATATTATTTGGACTGTAATATTCTTTTATTTGGCATTGTATATTTATTTGGACCCTCTGCGCGAGGGCACAACTGTAATAAGTGTGCGTGTGTGTGTTGTATGTCTTCCAACCCCACGTCTTTCTCCCTTTTATTTATCCGCTTATGATGGTTAGATTAGGGCATATTTCAATTAGCATACAGTATGACAGCATGTTTGCATCATTCATCTATTTTGCATGCACCGGGCTCGGCGCATCATACTAACTGCATTCGTATTTCAATTCCAAATTGAATACATGTTAGCTGTAGCATTCCATGTGCCATGTTTAGAATAGCCGAGCCTGTTATAGTTTGCATTTTTGCATTGTTCCATTAGGCATTTCTGTATACTTACGATCATGCATGAATTCTAATGTAGTTTCTGTTTTGGCTCGGAGTACTCGGTGAGTTTTTATGCTTTAGCATCCTTGCATACGTATGAGTGACTGCCATGAATAGCATGCTTACCATGAGGCTATATGCTTATGTGATATAACTGCCTGAATACCTGTGGGCGAAGGTTGGGTTATTTGGATTGGAACAAATCATCAACTATGAGTTTTAAGCCCACTAGATAGTGGCAAAACATCTTTTCTTAAGCCCACCTGAGGGTGGTAAAATCTGCATCTTTAAGCCTACTTGCGAGTAGCGAACCATCTTTTAAAAACAAACATGAAATGTTTTGTTCTAATTCAGGCGATCCAGTCTATACTTGTATGTTGTGCGCATCACATAGTAAAATCTAGGCTAATAACTGGGATAAGAACACACAATGTTTTCAAAACTAGATATCATGGTTAGTAGAGGCCGATCTTTGATCGGGCGAGCGGGGGTGCTCACGAAGTGACCTTCCCCAATCGTACCCAAGTTCCCGAGCCGAGGCAACTTTGGTGATGACGGACACGTGGCCTTAGGCAAACGAGTCAGGGTTTCCTAAATTTCCCCCAAAATAAAATATTTAGGTGGCGACTCTGTATCTGGCAAAGCAGTCCATGTTTGGCACTTCTTTTCTAAAAATCTGTTTTCTCAAAACGATTTGCCGGATTTGGAATCTTTGGTTCAGATTAAGAACCGTGACAATTTTAGAGTCCTCAGCTGTAATGACCCCAAATGAACAGAACGGGAGCTCACCCTCTCGGGGCGTTCGGGTACGTCTACAGTTTCTGGCGACTCTGCTGGGGATTTAGAGAACTTGACTCGAACTCATGATATCTTGTTTTGACTACACTTGTGTGTTTCTTTGCATTGCATTTGCATTGGTGCGCCTAGGATACCGTGTTTTCCATCTCCTATTCCTGAACGGTTTGCCGAAGGCTTGTCTTGTCAAGGCATGACCATAAGGCTAACCGGTTGTGGGCTCTGCCAGTATGGGAACACAAACCCCGGTTTTACCAGGGCACCCTCTTTGACCATTCGACCTAGTGCATATTCGGATCCGTAGTGACCATTCCAAACTAGGACAGATTGCTTACCCGATATAAGTTGTTTGAAACCGCTGCGTGCGTAGTGAAACCCTAGCTCCTGACAAAATAGGACAGGGAAACCCTATCCCAACATAGGAGTGTTTTGGCTCTCACTTACTTGTTATGTGCTTTGGGGTGCGTCTCCATACGAATGCATGTATCAGTTTACAGGGTTTGGGCATCAGGCCTGCGGGCGTCAGTTCAGTATTGTGGGTATCAGGCCTGCGGGCATCAGTCAGTGTTTAAGAATCAGTTATCTGCGGGTATCAAAGATTCAGTTTTGGGGACAGTGATTCGGGGATAATGATCAGTGTTTGAGGACAATGTGTATTCAGCTTATCGACCGTGTGTTGTTATGCCCTGCTGTGTGTTGTGTATTTATTTTGAGCTGTTATGCTGTCCGTTTAACTGTTTATTTATTTCCTTATTGCTTTATTTATCTTTTTTCTAGGGCAGTTTTAGCACAATTGCTTCGAACCCAGTAGATACCCCCCAAGCACTTTGGACAAGAGGTCGTCGACTCAATCGATCCGAGGATCTAATTGACGGACAGCCAGTGTTCCATTCTCTACCCCCCGTTGTCAGAAGAAGGCCAAGAAAGCGCAGTGTGTCAGAACAGAGGTTGCCAGAACAGTGGGTTACTCCATCAGAGGACAATAAGGCTGAGGTCTCGATTGTTGCTATAGAAATAGACATACCAGTTAGTCGGATGGATCAACAAAATACATCAGGGATGGAAGCCCTGATGCGCCAGATGCAAGAGAGCATGAGACAAATGCAGGAGGATGTCGCCCGTCAAGCGGAATTCTCCAAACAGCAGGCCGCGATCATGGCCCAACAGGCAGAATTAATCACTAGACTGCAACAGCAAAATGCAGCATCGGCCTCACATCAAGTTCCTCCTCCACCAGGGGTCTCGTTACCCGAGCAAGCACCTACTGTCCAGAATGCTCTACCAAACACCCAGAACACCTAACCCAATATCCAGAACATCCAAGAGGACACGAA
>NW_021037878.1:0-10548 GCF_004153795.1 Camellia sinensis | reverse complement strand
GAGAGAGATTTTTTTGTGATCTTCACTGATTTCGCATGTCAAATCAGCATATTTTGGTGTAAAAATCCTTGATTTGGCTAACAATGAATATTTTTTTGCTATTTTTGTCTATGGCTGCAAATAAGCAACACTTTCGAGGAAGTATTTTTTGATACAATGTTTAACATCGTCACCGTAGCAATTCCAAAATTCTTGTATTTTCTTGGGTGATTTTTAATGCTATAAGAATACCAACACCAGGAAAAAAATTGGGGGCTCTCCTTCCTGGACTTCTGAAAAACATCCGGTTGGTCGTCGGACACTATACATTTTGTACTATATTATTTTTACATTTTCTTTGTCAACCACATATCAACTGTAGGGGCTCCCATTACTAATGTATATATCTTTAGGAGAATTCTTTATAGCACACCTCCATAGCATATGCACCCTTAATTACATCTTTTCTTCTTTAATTAGGACAAATTTTCTTCTTTAGTTATGATATTATTTTGAAGATATTTAGTTATAACTTTTTTGTGTTTGTTATGACTTTTTTTTTTTTTTTTCTTTTCATTATAACTCAGAAAGTATAAAAAATATATGTCATATTTTTTTCTATAATTATAAATTCATATAGTACAAACTTTTTAAAAGTGTATACTATAGTCTTTCCCCTACCAAATGCTCTTTTCCATGAATTTGGTCTCACTTTAGCATCTCCAAGAAAACTCAAAATATTGCAATCAATTACACCTTTGTCGTTTGATAGCCTCCGTAGCTCAATTAGTTTTATAACAATGATAAGTGGGCTTTTTTCAATTGATAAAATATAATGTTAAGTGTAATGCTAGGTCTATAAATAAAAGAACACAAGAAAAGTTTCATAAAAATTATCTACTCTTAAATTAATTTGTGATGTATTAGTGTATGTTATGCAATGACATATTTAAAGATGGAAAATCTTCATAACACTTTTCATAATATTTTTTTCATGAAACTTATAATGAATTTCTTTCATGAAAACTTACCATTTATCCATAGGTTAAGTTATGGAGGGGTCCTTGTTAGGTAAATATCTTTAGATTTTATCATCTTTTAAATGTATTACAAATTTTAAAATATTTATTTTTACTTTATTACTTACTTTGTGAAATCAAAAACAACCCTCCTCTCTCTCTATTTAATGTTTCTCCAAGAGTCTCACGCCACTACCGCTACTCCACTATCGTTGGCCTCTACCATTGTTCCTACCATTCATTGGGCACCACCACCATTTACAAACCACCTCCACCGTCACCAATCTACACACCCACCGTCGCCATACTACTGCCACCATTCACTAACCACATCCACCGTCACCGATGTACATTTCATTATTGTCGTTTACACTCTACCAATTTTGATCTATACTTCATTGTTCGCCGATCTACCGCACCATTCAACAACTACCTCCATCATTGTTAATCTTTCACTGCAATCATTCAGATCTAGCACATTTACAACGTTGATCTACAATCTTATATACGATTGGGTACCATAACCATGTTTGCCATGGTTTTCGAAGCTCTACTATGAGATCTACTCTCTCTCTCTCTATTGGTAAAGATTTGGTTAAACCAGATCTGTGTTGTTTGTAAACTCAGAATACATCTATTAGTGAATAATTCACAGTAATAAATTTATCACCCCTTAACTCTTTTCTTTTTTTTTGGATAAAAAACAATTTTAGTCCTTAAAGTATACATTCTTTGTCATTTTAGTCCCTTAAGTCTCAATTTTGTCATTTTGGTCTTTAAAATTGTCAATTTGAGTCCAATTTAGTCTATCTCTAATGTCCATTTAAATGGAAAAATATTTTATGTTGATTAAAAGATAGTTTGGTCCCCAAAATATACATTTCTTGTCTTTTGTCCTCAAATTTATATTTTGTCATTTTGTCCTCAATAGTTGTCAATTTGAGTTAGGACCAAATTGACTCTGATTGACAACTTTTAGGATCAAAATGACAAATTTTAAAACTTAAGGGACTAAAATGACAAGAAATATGTACTTTAGGAACCAAACAGTTTTTTTTCATATTTCTGTTACCAACGTAGACGGAGTTAGGCCTAGAACCAAATTGACAATTTTTGAAGACTAAAATGATAAAATTGAAATTTAAAAGACTAAAATAAAAATATCGCATACTTTAAGGACCAAAACTACCTTTTATCCTGTTTTTCTTCTTCTCTTCTTATTCCTTGTTTTTTTTTTTTTTTTTTTTGGTGCATGTGTTGTTGTAAAATGGGTGGATGGGTGGGTGTGTTTTTGTGAATGAATAACTAAATTATGTATAAATGTGAGAGTAAGAGAGAATAATAAATTAAGTGGTTTCATAGCTATTGTTAAATATTATCTGTGACAAATTTATCTCTAATATCATTGTTAGATTTTCATTCTCTGAGTATGTGGTGGGAGTAGTGACATAGTGAAGATGGACAATTTTGCTGAAAAAATAGTCAAAAAATCATCGAAAAATAATGTCAAAAAAAATATCGCCAAAGGTTGGCGGTAGTCGCTGGTCGTTGGAGACAGCTGCCAAAAGTGGTTGTCGATGGCAGGAAATGATGACCAAAGGTGGTCGCCGGCAAGCAGAGACGATGGCTGAAGGTCACCAATAGGCAAAGGAAAGGAGTCATGGAAGAAGGTAAGGAATGGGCGTTTTGAGAATATTTAGTGAAAAAACAGAATAAGAGTTATAGGTACATAAGTTTGATCAATAAGTCTGACTGGTAAGTGTCCCAAAAATATACTGTTGCAATGAGTAGGCTTTCACTTGTGCTTTCAATGGTGAAGATGGTGAAGGCCAGTGTCTGTATAGCAGGATGGACATTCAGATTATTAGTGGTACGTTTGGACAAGTTTCTATTTGATGTATCAAAACTAAATGGTCTGAACTAATTCATTATAAATAAATACTTTTAATGGTTTGAGTGGTTGGATATGAATGTATTTTTTTTCAATCCACCTAAGTTCGGAAGAAGGATAGATAGAAGGCCAACTGACCCAATCCAATTCACAAACAACCCTAAGAAAATAATGGTATACTTTTATGCTTTGTATGTTAAAAAAAGGATCTTATTTAGTTATTATATTTGTTATTTATGAAATATGAAAGTATAGTCCTTTTTTATATATAAAAAATAGAAAAAATTAGTGAAAAATCCATCCTAAATAATGTATAATGCATTAGATCCACAGAAAAATCTTGTTTTGTGATAAGGACACATCGAAAAAGTTGTTGCAAAAAAGTCATTGACGCCGGAAAAAAGGCCCATAGAAAATTTTGCCGGCTTCGGAAAAGTCGTTGAAAAATTGGTCGAAAAAGTCACTAGTGGTGGTGACTGGCGGTCAGCGGCCGGCGACTAGCGGCAACAGGTGATGGTAGTGAGGTAAAGAAATATTAATATTCAACGCATAGGGTGTTGAATGAGTGACATATGTCACATTTCAACAGATATGTGTGTGTGTGTGTGTGTGTGTGTGTTTGATGAATTTCAACAAATAGAAAAATAAGCTCGGTGAATTTCAACAAAAAGACAAATTGGATGATTTCAAGAGATAGGTTGATTTGATTTCAACAAATATTGTCAGTTTTGACAAATTGTGTCTTTTTGGCCTAAAGAGATTAGAGTTTGTACCTAATGAAGCAAAAGATTCAAAAATGGATATATGGTTGAGGGGGTGATTATTTGGTAGTTCGGGAGTATGGCCATATGGTATTCCATGGTAGTATAATTGGTGGAGAATGTGGAGTTTTGATTATTTGTGTTAGGTGATTAAGGAACGTGAAGGTGCATAATGAATGATAATTGGTGAGGGAGCATGGTCACATGGTACTCTGAAACTATTATATAATTTTCCACCTTTTTATAATTTACTTTTGCAAAATTATATATGTTTATCATACAGTGATATTGATAAGTATTTTTATTTTTTATTTTTTATTTTTTATTTTTTTAATCAGCGGAAGTTAGTTGTTAGTAGTTAAATTGACACTTATGAGAGTTAGCCTCTCTATCATTACGAAGAACTAAGTGCTTGCTTTTTAATTCAATTCCCCCTTAAAGAGAGTTGAACCTATGATCTCCCTCTTAGAACTAAAACCTTAGGAGAGTCATGATAACCAATTAAATTAGACCTAATTGATTAATATTGATAAGTTAACATATAAGTTAGTTAAAAATTACAATTTAAAATTAACTATTTGGTGCATAGCACATGTTTTCTACTAGTGCAATAATTGCATTTGCATTCATTCGACTATGTATGCTTTTTTATGCTGACGTCATGCTTGCGAGACCAACAACCATATTCTAAATTTTGAGAGAAAATAAATAACTACATAAAATTTTATCATAGAAAATAAATAAATATTACAAAAGATATCAAACTTCATTTCATAAGAATCAAATTTATAATCTTACATCACAAAGTGGCGTTAAACTCTCTAAAATCCACATAACACATGTTATGTGTAATTATTATTAAGTGATTGATTGATTATGTTCAAATTTTTTATGACGAAGTTGTTCCATATTGGCATACTTGAATAAATTTCATTTTGGGATAGAGTTTTGTTAGCATATATGAGTATTTGGGGAGACATACATGCTACACAACAGAAGTCAGTCAAATTGAGAATATTTCATGATCATTTTCGTGATATTTTTTTCATGGTTCGTAGCATTACTGTTTCTCAAACAAGGTTATATGGCGATGTGGATCAGAGGCAGGTGTTGTAAAGAATGAAAACTGTGGTAGATTTTTTTTATATCAGTTAAGAAAGTCACATTTTGTTTAATTTGTTTTTTGTCTGTTGTGAAATTTTAACAATTTCCACGAAAGAAAATAAAGTGAACATATTGATGAAAATCAAACTATATATGGCGATCAAATAAAGGAAACTTTTTCTTAAAAGTGATATACGGAAGCCAGACAGACTACCTTTTTCACTGTATGCAGCGGCCAAGAAATAAATGATCCACAAATGATTGAGAAGAATGAGTTTATGCTTTGCTTTGCTTTCCTTCAAACCAAATGCACAATCATCCTTCACTTTGTGTTTTACTACGTACGGCTAATTACATCTGCAATACAGCAACACACTCGAGTAATTATTTGAAAATTTTGAAATATCATATGAAACATAGTGGTTCACATTTGTTAAACATATTTCGGAGACAGAAACAACATAAAATATATAAAAAGGAAAATTAAAAAGGTTAAAAGAAAAAAAATATTGTATCTGAGCTAGCATCTTGATCAAAACAAGACTGATTATGCAAGATCTAAAATTAAGTTTGTGAAAAAGTTTATATACCTCGACCTATGAAGAAGATATGAGGGGAGGGGGAGGAAGAAGCACAACATGAAGGGTGCCTGAATCACATACGTTCAAAGCAAAGCGAGCTTGGATCTGAGCCTCTCATGCAAAATCAAACTGGTAAGTCTTTCTTGCCATATTAATTTTTAATATTACAAAGCAAAACCAACCCAGATGAGGTATTGCTCCCTCAGGTCCAACCTACTCATCCATTTTTTTTTTTTTTTGAAAAAATATTGGGCAAATTACGATGGTAGTCCCCGTGCTTTGATTATTGTGTTATTTTAGTTCCTTAATTGGCTCGATTTTAATCATGAATTTATAATTTTGTCTCAATTTGATCTAATTAATTACAACTCTTATTCTTTATGAAAAATACATATATAAGTGTCATGTGTCATATCTTTAACAGTAAAATTATAAACTTATTTAGCTCAATGAGTTAATCTCAACAAATTTAGTGATAATTTTCTTTAAAAAACACTAATGATATTATCAATTGGACTACACAAAATTCAAAATTAAGGGTCAAAATTGAGCCGAGTGAAAATGTAGGGATCAAAATAATACAAGAGGTAAAATATAGAGATTACAGGTATGATTTTCTCAAAAATATTTTATATACAAAATATATATATATATATATATATAATTAGAAAGTGATTTACAAATATAATTAGGCACAATAATGAGCGTTTTAGCTAGAAATTAAAGAATATAATATAATGTCATTTGTTTGTACATCCGAAATGATGGAACAACAACATATCTGTAATAATGAACCACCATTGTGAATATTTTAAATAGAAATACTATCTTAAAAAAAAAAAAAGGAAATAAAACGATGATAAAAACCCATATCACTTCTTATGAATTTCTCTATAAAATTTTTGTCGGTAGAGTATTAACTTTTTTTATTATTTATTTTCATTTTTATTTTTTCAGAAGACCTAGTCCTCATCTTAAGTTGTATTTTTTGTCTCTAATGTTTGAGTTGTTTTCCAACTCTACACTTCTCTTTGGGCAATTATGCTCGTATTTTTGTCATTCATGTTTTATATTAATTTAATTTTTCTAGTTGTAATTACATTAATATTGTCATTTAAATTTTTACATTATCTTGGCTTATATTAAGTGAGGTTTGATTTCTTGAAACTTCTATCACGTGTAAATTGACTAATAATATAATAAAAAAAAAACAATTCCTCTACACCTACACGTTCTTTACGGTAGTTTAACTACCATAGCAGTTTCAAATTTTGAAAATTAAATTTGCAGATTTACTTTCAAATTTAAAAAGAAATGAATTAGAGGTTATGTTTGGGATACTACTTTGGGCTAAAAGAATCATATAAGACAAAATTGACTATTTTCGCCAAATAGGACAATCCAACTCATAATCATTTCATTTTTTCTCTCACAAAAGTTAAAAAAGACCAAAATGACTATTCTAAATGAGGTTTTTTCATTCCAAATTAAAATAGTAAAAAAACCAACCTACACCCCAAACAAAGGCAGAGTACTGTTATTGATGGGCTCCGTTTTTTTTCTTTGGATGCCCACCCTTTTCACTTTTTTTCCATTACAGTTTTATTCAAATATAAAATTTCAACTTCGTCCTCACAAACCTCCCAAATCTTAACCCTACCCCTGCTTCTAAATCTACCAGTTCCAATCGATATCCTCTCTGCTCCTCCCCCAGCTTTGGAGATCCTCTCCATCCTCATCCGCCCTTCATATCCATTTTCCAACCTTTCACATCCACCGCTACCTTGCTCTTTCCCGATATCTCTCTCTCTCTCTCTCTCTCTCTCTCTCTCTCTCTCTCTTCATGTGTAATGGTTGTTGCGAGGGTAAGAGACAGTGAGAGTGGGAATTGCAGAGGGTAGTCATCTCAAGAGCAAGAGGCAACAAGTTGTAGGGAATGAGGATCATTGGTCAAGGAAATAGGGCTAGGAAGGGTTGTGTTGTGTTGTGTTGTGTTGTGTTTGTGTGTGAAGTGGGTCACCATGGAAGTAGTAGTTAAAAAAGGGTTGGGAGTAAGGGAAGGGTCCAAATAAGGGTGTAATTTTGCCCCGCCCCGGCCCAACCTGTCCTATTCGGGCTCGGGCCGGGCCAAGCCCATGTCAGGCCTTGCAGGCTCCCGTCAAAAAATCGGGCCTGGTCGGCCCACGGGCCAGAAAACTAGGCCCAGGCCCAAGCCCATGGGGTATTCGGGCTTTGGGCGGGCTTGTGCGAGCCTAAACAATTTTTTAATTTTGATTTTTTATTTTTTCCACTAAAATTTTATTATTTTTCTATTAAAAATAACACTGGGCCTTAGATGGGCCGAGCGGGCCGGGCTTTTGGATGGGCCTTGAGCGGGCCGGATGGGTCAGGCCAAGCGGGTCGAGCCCATGGGCTGGGCCGGGCCGGGCTTCAAAACAGATGGCACAGGCTCAAGCCCAAGGCCTCGGGCTGGGCTTAGGCTCGAGCCTTAACGGGTCGAGCCCACATCAGGTCGCCCGCGGGCCACGGGCCAAAATTACACCCCTAGGTCCAAAAATGTTTGTTGGGACAAATACTAACATTCGATGGATTATTTAGAATAAACTACCACTTTTTATTCTTATTATTTTAATTTGAATAATTTAGTTATTATACTTTAAGTTCAGTTTTAATTTGGTTATTTCATTCAAATTATTATTATTATTTATTTCAATGTGTACTCTTCAAGAGAATAATTAGTACTTGTCAAAAAATTATTAAATTTAATGTCCAATTTCAGCAAAAGGATTAATTTGAACTGGACTTAGATGATAAGAATTAAATTGTTCAAATTAAAATAATAGGAACCAAAGTAAAATTTCAATCAAGCTATAGGGTTAAAAGTGTAATTTATCTATTATTTCAAGAATAATGAATGTACTATTTTATCTCTTGATATTTCAATTTAATTTTTAAAAAGACGGTACCAATGGGACTAAATTAATAAAATATGAAAACTTACAGAAGTAAATTGATGCAAGAGGAATTCCCTTAATTTAATCTTATTATTTCAAGAATAATGAATGTACTATATTACTCTTGATATTTCAATTTAATTTTTAAAAAAGACGGAACCATTCGGACTAAATTAAAATGAAAACTGACGGAACCAATCGGACTAAATAATAAAATATCAAAACTTCAAAAAGTAAATAGATGCACAAAAAAAAACCCAAACTATCACTCAACCCACCCCAAAACCCAAACTATCACTCAAGATCAATAAATTAATAAAATATGAAAATCAATTCCCCAAAAGCCAAACTATCACTCAAAATCAATAAATTAATATAATATGAAAACTTCAAAAGTAAATTGATTGCGCCCCTCAACCCCCACCCCCCAAAAAAAAAACGCAAACTATCACTCGGAGGCACCCCAAAACCCAAACTATCACTCAAAATCAATAAATTAATAAAATATGAAAACTTCAAAAGTAAATTGATGCAAGAGGAATTCCCCTCCCCCCAAAAAAAACAAAAAACCCAAATATCACTCAAAATCAATAAATTAATAAAATATGAAAATCAATCCCCAAAACCCAAACTATCACTCAAAATCAATAAATTAATAAAATATGAAAACTTTATAAGTAAATTGATGCCAAGAGCAAATCCCCCCCCCCCCCCCCCAAAGACCAAAACTATCACTCAAAATCAATAAATTAAATAAATATTGAAAACTTTATAAGTAAATTGATGCAAGAGCAAATCCCCCCGCCCCAAGGACCAAAACTATCACTCCAAAAATATAAATTAATAAAATATTGAAAAATCAATTCCCCAAAACCCAAACTATCACTCAAAAATCCAATACATTAATAAAAATATGAAAATTTCAAAAGTAAATTGATGGCTCCGTTTTTTTTTTTTTTGGATGCCTACTCTTTTCACTTTTTTTCTATTACAGTTTTATTCAATATATAAAATTTCAACTTTCGTCCTCATGAACCTCCCAAATCTTACCCTACCCCTACTTCTACATCTACCAGTTCCAATCAGTATCCTCTCTGCTCCTCCCCCAAACTTTGGAGATCCTCTCCATCCTCATCCGCCCTTCACATCCATTTTCCAACCTTCACATCCACCGCTACCTTGCCCTTTCCCTGTCTCTCTCTCTCTCTCTCTCTCTCTTCTCTTCATGTGTAATGGTTGTTGCGAGGGTAAGAGACAGTGAGAGTGGGAATTTGCAGAGGGTAGTCATCTCAAGAGCAAGAGGCAGCAAGTTGTAGGGAATAAGGATCATTGGTCAAGGAAGTAGGGCTAGGAAGGGTTGTGTTGTGTTGTGTTTGTGTGTGTGATGGTGGTCACCATGGAAGTAGTAGTTAAAAAAAGGTTGGGAGTAAGGGAAGGGTCCAAATAGGGGTGTAATTTTGCCCTGCCTCGATCCAACTTGACCTATCAGGGCCTCGCCGGGGCCGAGCCTATGTCGGGCCTTGCAGGCTCCTGTCAAAAATCGAGCCGAGTCGGCCCACGGGCCAGAAAACTAAGCCTAGGCCCAAGCCCAGGGTATTCAGGCTTTGGGCGGGTCTAAACAATTTTTTAATTTTTTTATTTTTTCCACTAAAATTTTATTATTTTTCTATTAAAAATAACACTGGGCCTTAGGTGGGCCGAGCGGGCCGGGCCTCTGGCCGAGCTTTTGGATGGGCCTTGAGCGGCGGCCGATGGGTCAGGCCAAGTGGGTCGAGCCCATGGGCTGGGCCAGGCCGCGTCTTCAAAACGATGGCATAGCTCAAGCCCAAGGCCTCGGGCTGGGTTAGGCTCGGTCCTTACGGGCCGGGCCCACATCAGACCATCACGGCCATGGGCTAAGTTACACCCCTAGGTCCAAAGAAATTTGTGGGGACAAATAGTAACATTCGATGGATTATTTAGAATAAACTACACTTTTTATTCTTATTTATTTTATTTGAATAATTTAATTATTATACTTTAAGTCAATTTTAATTTGGTTATTTCATTCAAATTATTATTATTTTTTTCAATGTGTACTCTTCAAGAGATTAATTAGCAACTTGTCAAAAAATTATAAATTTAATGTCCCAATTTCAGCAAAAGGATTAATTTGAAACTGGACTTAGATGATAAGAATTAAATTGTTCAAATTAAAATAATAGGAACCAAAGTAAAATTTGAGTCAACCTATAGGGTTAAAAGTGTAATTATCTTATT
>NW_021037876.1:0-10504 GCF_004153795.1 Camellia sinensis | reverse complement strand
CATAGCTCAGGAGAGCCCAACTCATGCCCATGAAAGCCCAATCCACCTTTGTCCTAAGCCCCCTAGATATCGTACGAACTAGAAGCCCAATGACCATGAGAAGCCTAGCCCAGGTCAAATAGCGTTTGGACAACTTGTCGGAAAGGGAGTCAGCCACGTGATAGATAAAGATTCTGCAGAGTATTAAGCCTAAGCATCAAGCATTTAAAAAGAATGTCATAACATTAAATGCAACAAGACCTCTTGTCCCCTCGGTATGGTGAAACTGCTATTGGCCGACGATGAGTAGACCATAGACTTTCAGCCAAATAAGACAACTCGAATAGACAAGGAAATGATTGGTAAAAGTATAAGAAAGCCTGTAAAGAATGTTGAAGACAAGTAACTCTCTCTCTTCTCCAACTCTTGCTCCTTTTCTCTACTTCTCTATCACTTCCAATTTAACGATTGATGGCTGAGTGTTCAGGGGGAGAAACCATTTCGACTCTGGTACCTTCTATTAGGAACTTTTGTAGGCACCGCGTTTAAAGAGACGAAGGCCAGCAGATCCATTAGACGTGTGGGATCAAGTCCGACCCATCCTCAATTGACCATATTGCATTATTATATATGATAGAATTGTGTGACCAAATAACTTGTCAAAAAATCATTCCCATCTTGTTTTCATCGACACTCAATTTATAAAATTTTTGACACTTTTGAACACAAGATGTTTAAGAAAACAAAATTATAGTTTTGCAATTAAAATTTCAAAATACATTTTTCTCACTTTATGAGGTCAAAGAGAATAAAATTTATTTATAAACTTGTACATATCTTCATTTTTTAAAGACCTACAAGTAGCCTAGGATCAGAGCTAAAAATGACTAACATCATCACGTCATCCTTAAAGAAAGAAAAAGCGGAAATCTAAGTTGAATTTTTTTTTTTTTTTTTTTTTTTTGAAATGGATATGTAAGAAAATGAAGTTGTTTTGAAATAGTAATGGAGAGGAAGAGAAGAAATTGAAAATGGAGATTTCAGTTGAAAGATAATTTGAAAGAATAAGAAGGAACAAAGAAGAGAAAGAAGAGAAGAAACCAAAACAAAAAAGAATAAGAGGGAGAAGAGAGAGAAAAAAAAGGTTAACCACAAAATTAATAATTTAAAATTTTATATACAAAAAAAAAAAAAAATCTTAGGAGTGTGTATTAAATTTCTTCAAAAATTCTTAAGAGGCAAATCATATATAATTTTAAAATATTACAAATAGTACTACTATATATAAGATTTTTTTTTTTTTAAATTTAGAGTAACGTTGTCGTAACTTAATTATAACACGATATTAGAAACACAATAAATATACACAAATAAAATATTATAACACAATATCAAAACACAATAAATATTTACGGAGTTTAGTTGTAAAAAAAAATTTTAAAAAATCCTTGTTCCTTTTGATCTTAAGACCACGTTTTGTTGGTGAATTACGTTGGATGAGATTGTTAATGAGAAGATGGTTAGTGAAAATATTATTAAATAGGATGATTGTTAGTGAGGAGGATTAAAGGGAATGACTTCCCTGCAGTCCAATCATAGACTGAAGGGTACTGTTGGGCCCTTGGGGGCCCACAATGGGTTCTTGTTTCGATAATCCAAACCGTTCAACTGTGTAGAACTAGTCGAGTAATTATGTTTGTAGAAAATCATGTTAATCAGATATCGATAGTTTATATGATCAAATCAGTTTTGTATGAAAAAAAATGCGGTGAAAAATAAACGGCTTACCAAAATCAAATTTGATTTAATAGCTATCGATATCGATCAACTTAAATTTTTTACAGACATATTAGTACTCTTGAGTTCTACACATTGAACGGTTCGGATATTGAAAACGGGATCCGTGATGGGCCCCACGGGTCCAACAACACCCTCCAGTCCGATCACAGACCTAAAGGAGCCATTCCCTTAAATAAAAGTGTATTTGTTTTGATAATAATGTTGGAGATAGATAATGATTGAATTGTTAAATTATTTTTAAATAAAAATTATTTTTTATATTACAAAAAGAGCTAAAACAAATATTAAAATAATAAGTGACAATTTTATTTTTATATAAAAATAGAGTCAACCCATTTATTAATTGAGCCATGATACAGACTCCCTCCATTCACCACCCCACGTCACGTGGCGGGTGGTGATTGGAGGAGCAGGAAAAAAAAAGAAAAAAAGAAAAAAGAAAATGTAAACCAATAAGAGAGTGAGAGAGGGTCCAAAGGGGGTGGGAGAAAAAAAGGCATGAAACATTTTTGTTACTCCCTCCGTCCCAAAATATTGGTCCCTTTTGGGGAATCCAACTTTTTTTGGGTAGACACTTATTGCATTTTGAAAAAAGTTGATTTTCCAAAATTACCCCTTTTGATAGTACATTTTTTGGGAATATCAATGTCATAATTGTACTTTTTAAATTGTTTATTAATTAAAAGAAAGGGCAAAATAGGAAATTTACAATTATTTTTGTACTTGATTTATAAAGAGGGACTTAATATTTTTGGGACAATGAAAAATGAAATAAGGGACTAATATTTTTTGGAAACGGAGGGAGTATTAATTTCTAATTTCAGCAAGCTAATGCGCCTCCTGTGGGGATTATTAAACCCCTGACACTGTTAATCTCCCTCCCAAATCATCATTAGTCTCTTGTTCATCTTTGGCTTTTAATGTACGGGAAGAAAGCTGCTTAACCTTTTCGCTAATTAGACATGGAACACGTGGAGGGAGATTTGCCCTATGTGCAAAGCGTGTAATAAAAAAACACGTTAACTGGTGGAGGTGCGGGAATCGAACCCCGTGCCTCTCGCATGCGAAGCGAGCGCTCTACCATATGAGCTACACCCCCACCTTTTTTATATTTCTTGTTAGGTTAATTTATTTATTTAAATATTACTCTAACAATTTAGTTTATTTGATAAATTTCATCAATGGTCCCTGTAGTTTGTTTCAAGTTTCATTTTAATCCTTACAATTTCAATTACAACATATTTGACCTTATCTTTTTAATTTGTGTCAAATTGGGATGACCTAAATAAATGTACTTTTTTTCTTTTTACGAAAAGATGTAGAAAAAATAGAGAGTGATGTGATAGAAAAAAAATAAAAAGATGAATTATTTTTGAGTTGCCAAACTTAACTCCGAAGTCAAACTTGGGATGAAAATCTCATCAGTTGGTCGTGTGAATACATATTTGAGGGTAAATTTGACAATTCACACTTTAGTCACTCTTTCGACAAATCAAAATCATTCCTTAAACTTATTTAACAAACATAAGATTTGCCACATGTCCTCATTTTCATTCTTTTTATATTATTAAAATTAACGCCACATCATCACGAAGGACTAAGAAATTTTGCCACCGGCCTTAGAATATTAAAATCATTAGTTTAGAAGTATGTATGCCAAACTACTCATGATGTTCAAACTTTGAGATAAAGTTGAAATTTTGAATTTGTGAAATTTTTTGTAAAATAGAAAAGAAAAATGAAAGGAATGACTGAAAGAATTAAAAACTATTTTTGTTTTTCATTTTTTATAAATTCAAAATTAAAGAAAAAAATGATCTGTAAATGATCCGATAGTCTGTTATTTCCATGCATTTGTGGAAGCTAATGATACCTTGATAGTCATTACAGGAAATTACCTCTCCCTCTTTCTCTTAAGATTTTAGTTTATTTTATTTTTATATATGATGTTATAATAAAATCCAATCATAATTACGATAATCAATACAACATTAATTACTATATCTAAAAAAAAATACAACATTAATGAATACAAAGTGACTCCAAAGTGAGATAGAAAGCCTAATAAGGCTGGTTTGGCATAGACTATATAATCCATCTTTTTATCTTTTTATCTTTTTTTCATCACATCACCTCTCTACTTTTCTGCATATCTTTTCGTAAAAAGATAAAAAGTGCACTTTTTTAGGACACCCCAAACCAACCCTTAAATTTAGTAGATATTTATTTTGCATTGATTATCTAAAATAGAAATTAATTTATAAGAATTTCTTTTAAAAAATTCAACAAGAATAAATGTGATAATATACCATTCTTAAAAGAATAATCCTTGGTGGCTCGAGAAACTCGTGACCGCAATTGGCTCGAATATCCAAAACGATGTCGTTTTGGGTAATTTTTTTTTTTTTTTTTCCCTTTCCTTCTTATATCGCTGAAAACAGAGAGAGAAAAGAGAAAGAGAGAGAAGAGAGAGAAAGAGAGAAGAGGGAGGGGAAGATATCTGTGTGTGTATCTCTTGTGTATGTGTGTTGATGATGATGGAGAGGGAAGATCTCTCTCTCTCTCTCTCTCTCTCTCTCTCTCTCTCGGTGGGTGGGTTTGATTTTTGTGTTTGATTGGGTTTGATCGGTGGGTTGGTGGGTTTGATTTTGATTTCAGTTTTGTGATGGGTTTCATAGTTTTTAGAGAGAGAAAGCGGGTTTGCTTCAATTTTGTGATGGATTTGGTAGTTTTTAGGGAGGTAGGTTTTAGAGAAAGAAAGTAGAGGAAGAAGAAGATGAAGGAGGTTTTGGGAAGGAGGTTCTGTTTGTCAATGTTCACAAATGTTTGAGACAAAAAAGAGAGGAAAAGGAAGACGAAGACGGAAAGAAGAAGAAAAATAAGAAAAAAAAAATGCAAAACGACGTTGTTTTGCATTTTCGAGCCATTCGAGCTGTGTAACTTTCGAGCTACGAATCGCTGTTGTTCTTAAAATAATTTTGTATGTGAATTTTATAAAAAAAAATTTGTTTATATATCATTATTCATCTAAAATCTGTATGTGAAGATTAATTACAAATATGAAAAATAGTATATCAAACGAAAAAAATAAGTTAACCAATAACCTAACAGTCATCCTAAGCCAAGTCGAATTGCCATCAATCCTAGCAACTACAACCCCCATAATAGGGGGAAAATAAACACCCATAAATGATATTAAACTTCTCTTTATAATTTTTTTTCAATAATACTAGGGATCATGAAAAATATATCATGAAATCCATCATGAAGATTTTTCATCATTTGATTAGTATATGGTATTTTATTGTATGGATAATCTAAAGGTGAAGAATCTTTCATGATCATCTTTATGATATTTTTTTCATGATCCTGTTGGCTACATATTTTGTATAAGCCAATCACAGTTTGACACGTGGCAGGATGAGGACAATATGGGAAGACAATTCGAATCTTCAATCGTAATCACACACATGGCATTTAGTATTGGTTATTGTGGATCTGCATAGCACTGGATCAGCAAAGAGATGCAAAATGATGTGGCTTCAACGGTTACTCATATTTAAATATAAAATCAGGAGGGAAGCCTTACTGCAGATAAGGCATAGTGGAGCTAACTGTAAGGAAACATGATCAGCGATCATGGAAGGATGATTCGGCGTTAGAAATACATTTTGACGGTTGTCATTGAGAAGTATAAATAGCAGAGAAGGCCCCAAAAAGAAGCCCAGACTCAAATCCAAAGAACCATTTTTTATCTACTTTATTTTCCTTCCAGTTTTTACATTTCTTGTTCTTTATATTTTTGTACTTCAAATTCTTGCACCGCACTTCATTCATAAGAGTAGTTTCAAGTAGTTTGTTGCTGTAAACCTCTACGAGGCTGATTTGGATCTTTGCAAGTCTTCCATTTTACTTAATGAAATGTTACAATTGTTCTTCACATTAATCGTTATTTGCTTAATTCTCCTAAACAAAGCCACCAGTAAAAGTCCTCTTCATTGAGGCAGTAAGAACTAAAACACAATCGTCTGATAATTGGTTGGCAATTAATATTCTGTAAGGACTAATTGATCCTTGCTGGCACGCTCAAAATTACAATAATAACCTTCAAAAGCCAAAAAGCCAACATATATTTTTGGCACGCCCAGTAGGACTAATTAAAATGGCTAGACATAGGAGACAAGGAGAAAATGAACGCTTGAAAGAAGGCGTGGAAGTGGAGGTAGAAATGCCTAATCCAGAGAATAATGTGATAACATATCTTGTGGAAGTACTTGTTTTATCAGAACCTATGGTCGAATAGACCAGCACTTCGGAACAAGTACCACATGTTCAAAATATTGGACGAGGCCAAGGAATTGGACCATCCACTGTTTCATCTACTCAGCCAATCAATTCATGGGGTGGCCTAGTAGATGCCATGGGACAACAGCTAATGAACACAATGGAAAGGTGGGCAAAATCCTTCATGGATCGAATGAATACTTATCAACCAACAAACACAAGACATATGGAGGAAATTTCAAATGTCCCTCAGCAAAGATTGGCTAGAGATAAACAGCTTATGCAAAATAACGGACATGCTAATGGTCAAACTAGTAACCAAAACTATAAAAGACCATCACCTCAGTCTTGGTATGAACCTCTTTCAAGGCTTGTGACAAATCAAAATGCCTCATTACTTAACAGTGAAGCCATGCAAATTGGTGGATCTGGCCCAACACAATAAAATGGCATAAGGATGTTTTTGTCCCAAATGTGCCACCTTATGGACCAAGAGGACCTCAGGCACAAGGTTGTCCACCAAATCCTGTGTTTGTTCCTCTAGTAGTGGTTTAACAAGCACAAAATATGGTTCCTAGGGACCAAATTGCTGATATTGTTAGAGAGATGTGTGGACCAATGGCTCGGGGGGTTCAAACTCCTGTATACAAGAAGCCATATCCAGGATGGGTAGATAGGGTACATGAATACCCAAGAGGATTTAGGATATCAGACTTTGCTCTTTTTTATGGGAATGGAAACCAGTCAACGGTTGAGCATATTGCTAGGTTCGCTGCTCAATGTGGTGAATTTACCAATAATGATTACATGAAGTTAAGATTGTTCCCAAATTTTCTAACTGAGGCAGCCTTTGTATGGTATATTAACCTGTGAGACCATGAAATATCCTCTCACATGGATGTAGTGGAGATCCAACGAAGAGGTGAACTCTGTCCCTGTGTCTGCAAAGGTGACCATGATCGGTGCCACTCAATCGGGGTTGCCGGCCGGAGACACTCCGATGCTAAAGTTAGTCCTTTGATTGAAAGAATCAAGCTATGGAAATCTAAGGTGTTAGTATATATTGCAGGGAGAAAGAGCACATACCTTCCACTTGGGATGCCCCCTTCTTTATATAGATGGGGGGTCTGATATTTGTTTGGGCTGGACCCATTGTAGGCTTTGTTTGGGTTAGGCCCAATGAGTTAGTACCTATATTTTTCTGGCTCCCACAATTGCCCCAAAACTTTCATTGTCTGCGGTAAAAGGAATGAGAGTTTTTATTGTCGAGTTACCCTGTTCAAATAAATATTAGGTCTTTTGATAAATGAATGGATGACTGTATGAATGCATGTATGTTTGAATACATGTACAAATATATGTATATAAGGGAGAGAGATTAAATAAATGATGGTGATCATAGTACAAATTATATCACATGAGTTCTAAACAAATCATAACAATGGGCCACGGTATTGTTACCCCCGGGCAAGGGTCGTAGGCCGTGGTATTAAGACCCCTCGGTAAGGGTATAGGATATTGCCGAGTGTGAAGAGTGCTTCAAAATAACCAAATAATGTAAATTAAATAAAGTAGATATATCAGTCAAAAAATGGACCACAGTATTGTTACCCCCAAGCAAGGGTCATATGCCGCGGTATTATGGGCCTCGGGCGTAGATGTAGGCCGCGGTATTCTAACCCCCGGGCATGGGTGTAGGCTTGCGGTATTCTAACCCCCGGGTATGGGTGTAGGCCGCGGTATTCTAACCCCCGGGCATGGGTGTAGGTCGCGGTATTCTAACCCTCGGGCATGGGTGTGACGTCCCGATTCTACACTATTGGTTCCAGTCAAGGGAGAGTCACTAATGAGTCCTATGGTCAATAACCAAGTAAGATCCCAGATCGCTGGAGGAGTCAAAATAGTCTCCCTTCTAAGTCCAGCTTTCTTAGGCAGCGCACTACCCTTTTGACAGATCTTAAAAGGTATTGACACAAGGTCCCATAAGCAACGATAAGGTTTATACATATATGTAGAATACAAATACATAACAGCCATAATATACTTAATTCAGAAGATAGTTCCATTACATTACATCCCAAAAGAAATCTTAAATCTTCACACGAGTCTTTACAAAATATCCAAAAAGAAACTTCTAATTTTTCTAGGATAGCCAAAAGTCTTCGAAAGTTTCGGGCTCGTCGTCTCCAGCTATGAGTTCCACTTCGTCACCTGGCATGATACGCCGCGAGCTTTGAATGCCCAGTAAACACATACACACCCTACCCATTTTTTCCAGTCCAATACACAATCACCATTATAACATCAAGTAATAAAGCATAATACTCAATTAAATAAATAAAAGGTTAAGTTAGGTTGTTAGCAACTAGAAATCCCCCAAAGAGATTTCGTCCTCCCAACCACAAGAATCAGACACGGATTATACGGTATGCCTCCTCTTTTGCTGCTTTGTTGCAGAACTAACCTCGAATGCCTACCAACGGTTATGTACCGTGTAGCACCAACCGCAGGGCCTCAAAAGAGATGGTAAAATAGGGCTTTGCCCGAATCCCTCCTTACACCAAACCACCTTAGGTCTGAATACAACCGCCTCCGTTCAAGGGTTCGAAAACCACTTGCGCAAGACTTTAACTTTCAAATAGGGAACGCAACCCAACAATCCATATATCACATATTCTCACTTTTTCATTACTCAAGTGCTCGAAAACCCAATACCCTCCCAATTTAGGTTTCCCGTTTAATTAAATGTTTTTAAATCAAGGTTAGTCCAACTTATAAGACAATAATATCCATGTAAGCATGCATTCTTAAGATGAGAAGGGTAAAATAACATAACCACAACACATATAATATTCATGCCAAGATATGATCATAAGCTAATAAGCAATCTCATGAACTCAAGGTATAAAACATCCACACATAACAAAATTTTCAGATTTAGTATCGCATAAAGATTAAAATGAAAGGTCTATTTTAGATCCTCCACCGGACTTGGTCTTCCTATGGTTCGTAGGGAATTTGATCTAGTTTCAAGAACATTTTTCAGGAAATGAGGTTGCTTTTCCAGGTTCTAAGTTATTTAGAAAATATGCCAGCACTGTCCAGATTGTGTCCAGATCCGTCGACCGTTGCGAAAAATTGATTTTCTTGCAAACCGCTTAATGTTTTTTGATGAAACCAATTTTAGTTGAAAGATAACTCCTTAAGGAAGGTTTTGAAATAAAATATAGCTCTAGAATAATTTTGTACAATTTTTCTAGAATTTCTGGAAGTGGGCTGCAAAAACAAATTCTAGGGTACTTTGCCCAAAACAAGAAGATTTATGAGAAAGGTATTCCACCAAGGGAAAGTTTCATTTATTTTTGTGAAGAAAATATGCTAACTATCACATATTTAACTCAAAAAATTTGTTTGAAGGATTGCCTTTGCAAAGGTGAGAGATTGGTACAAAAAAAGATGGTTTTAGACCAAAATGGGGAAAATACAAGAGAGATGAAATCAATACTCAACCCTTAGAATTTTTAACATGAGAACTCAGTAATAAAGATCTGAAAAACATTATTTAGAACCCTTAGAAACATGTATTGAAAAAAAGGGAAAATGAAAGAGAAGGTTTGTTTGTGGGCTTACCTACTAAGCTTTGCACAAGAAAGCTCTCTTCTTTCTTCCTCTTCTTCTCTAGACTTCTCTCTCTTGTTCTCCTCCCTCTCTCTAGCCGAATGTATGTGTGTGGGTGTGTGTTTTGTGTTTTGCCAAGCTAGGGGAGGTTGGTATATATAGGCAAATTTTGATGTAAAATGTCCTAAAAGGCCCATTAGTTGGAATGATAGAAAGGTTAGGATTTTGCTTGGAGTCTAATGGGATATGAGTAACTAAGGTGCTAAATCATAGGATTAGGCATTATTTAGTTGATTCCTAGTTGAAGGGAAACTAGCATTGGAAAACATCATCTAGGTCTAGGTATTAGGTCTTGGATTTCCTAGAATATCATGATCAAAGACTTTGAAAATGGATCCTCACTTTTCCCTATGGTGGCCGGCCCTTGGAAGGGTGATGGGTTATTATTTTAATCATTTTAGGCATTAGGGGCACACTCCTCAATGTGTATACACACACACACACAACATATATATATATATATATATATATTACAAGATTGATGGTACTTCAAGGTACAAGGTACAAGTACTAGTTTTTTGGATAAGTTTTGAATTAAAATAAAGAGTGAGGGCTTGGAGTTAAATACATGTATTGGGGACCTTACTCATATAGAATTAAATTAAATTAGGTTAGGAAACCTAATCTGGCTAGGAAAATTCCAATTTTGATGAAAATAAAATTAAAATGCTAACCGACAAGATCTGAAATAATCAAGTAACGAGGGGCTTTAAAAAATAATTCAAACATTAGGGTCTTAAAAGTGAAACATATTTATCCTCTT
>NW_021037875.1:0-11334 GCF_004153795.1 Camellia sinensis | reverse complement strand
GACTCGTCCCTCAAGACTATTGGACGTTCACCAGTTTGACACGAACAAAATGAAAAAAAAAAAAACACAGAAGACACTCGTGATTTATCTTGTTCTGTGTTTGTTTGGAGTTCCCGGAGGGCCTCGGCTCGCGTGCCTTCTCTTGCAGGATAGCTCCGACTCGACCGTTTAGTGTCTGGTTTTGCACAAACACTTGGCATCCTCCTGGAAGGGATGGGCAAGTGGGCCTTGTTAGGACCCTAATTCCCCCATCCCTCTGCACCCGGCCACCCGCATTGGCTAGAATGCCACCGGCCTGGTTTTGCCTGCCACCCCGGCAATCATAGTTTGGCCGCGGCCGCACTCTTTGGGTTGCCGCGGGTCAGCACTCTTTTTGCCGAGTCGGCACTATTTTGGCCAAGATGGCATTTTTTTGCCGGCCGATTGGTCTGTTTTATCTTCGCTTTTGCAGATTTTTTTGGACAGCTGTATTGCTTTTGTCCCTCGCATACACGTGTATGGAGGATCTCCTCTTTGCAAAGCTTGTCTTGTAAGCCTTACAAGAGCATATAGAGAGAAGCCCTCTCTATAGGAAAAGGGGGAGGGCGTTAGACATTTTTGAGAGAGAAAATTACAGAGGAGAGCTCTGTTTTTTCTAGGGTTAGGTAGACATAACACAACCTATCTCCTCTTTTGCCCTCTCTTTTTGCTTCCACGTGGCTCTTTGTGTCTTTACTATTGCACACAAAAGCCTAGTCGTTTCAACTCACTTTCCTTCTGGAGTTGAGCTCTAAAAGTTGTGTTTTGAAGTTTTGGTGTTGGATCAAGCTCAAGGAGGCGCATTGGAGCATCAAATCACTCAAAAAAATTAATGTAAGGGTCTTCAAGACCCCCACAAGGGTGAGATTCTAAGTCCCCTTTTTCCCCACATTTTTTGCATTGATTTATTACCTATCTTAGAGCTGTTTTTTTTTGTTTGATTTTTTGTGATTATGTATAATCATAACTTAAAAAAAAAAGTTCTGTTTTTAGCGCCCTCTTATTGGTTTATTAGAAGATGTTTGTTGTTGAACGGGTTGTTGAACCACCCTTGCCTCAAAAAGGCCTCATTTTGAGCCATAAAATTGGTGTTAGCTCCGCGGATTTTGGTGTTGAGGTCTCTCCTCACACGAAATCTTTGAGAGGATTTCAGTGGTGAGATGATGCTTTGAAAGTCCCAAGAAGGAGAGGCCCCGCCCCTTCTTCCTTGTTGTCCTTGAAAAGGGCATATTTTGGCCTCTTACAGGAAGCCTATGTTGAGTGTGTTGGTTGAGCATGTTTGTTTGTTTTTCATGCTTATAATATCCATGATATAACATGATTTCAAGTTGGTTTTGGAAACTTTCAGCATGGTTTTAGCATAGTTGGCCATGTAATGCCTTTGTTTATGCGCTTAATGTGCCTTAGGTTGTTAGCGCTTTGTTGGAGCATGTTTTAGGCTGTGTATTTGAAGTTTATGTGCTTCATTTTTGCCATGTTTTTAAAAGGCTCTGTCCGACATATCGTTTGGGTTGATCTTTTGCATGCATTATATAGCTCCTTTGTATTTGGGCTGTTTGGTCTTGAGTATGTGCATGTGTAGCATGCCATCTTTGCATTGTTTTGGTGATTTGGAATCATTCTACATGCTATTTCAGTCCCATTTCCATGCTTCGTTGGATTGCCTTGCATGTCTCTTCTTAATGCTTTGCAAAACGAAGCATGTGTTGCAATGCTCCATGTTTTGGGCCATGGTGCATGCTTTGTATTTGGGCTCCAATAAGATGCCAATCGTAAGGGAAGTCCTTTGCCTTGTTTTAACATGCTAAAAATGTGTTTTTAGTTGTTTAATGGTATGCCATGTTTTGGTCAAATGAATAAGTGTAGTTCAAATGCCTTATCGACTTGGCCTTGAACAACTTGGACTTTTTGTTGATGCTTGACTTTGAATTTATAATAACTTGATTTGCATCATTTTAATAACATGATTTTAGGGCTCATGTGCAATGCTAATTTGTCCATAGTTTCCTTCTTTCAAGTGTGCTTGAATGTGTTTGATTCATGCTTAAGTTGTTGGCCTTATGTAGCATGTGTGTGTGCATGCCATTTTAGCTCTCTCACTCTTTAGCACTTATGCGATCTGTTTTTAGCCTATTTTAGAGTTGCCTATAATTCATGTATAAGTCATCTTGCCATGCCATTGCATTGCCTATGTATGCTTGCATGATTGCAAAGTGCCTTGCCATGGTCATTTGCAGCTTCCTAGCTTGTATGCCTTGGTTTGCATTGCATTTTTGCATGCATGCCCTTGTTCTTGAATTAGTGATAGGAATAGGGCCTAATTTGTTCTCGAAAAAATTGGTTTGATGCATTTGAAATACAAGTTGCATTACTTGGTTCTTGGGCCCATCATGTATGGAAATGCGTGATTGGGGTCCCGAGAAAACCGAGGCAATGTCCTTTGAAGTCATTACAATGAATAAGACGACCCATTGGTTGGTGCTATACATGCCTTGAATTTGTGCTGCCATGGCCTTGTTTTGCCGCCGTTGCTGTGAGTTGCAGGTTATGCAGGAATACTCTGCGACGCGGTCTAAAAACAAATGAAATAAACAGTGTAATGTGCCGACCGGGGATACCGGCGTGCCGGGGAGGCGGGGGGCCGCACGCCGCGGCCGCGCCGGGGGGGGCGCCCGACCCACCCCCCGCAGCCGGCGCCCGGGGGGGGGGGTGGGGGGGGGGGGGGGAGGGGCCGCGGGCGGCGGGAGCCGCCCCCTCGGGGCCCGGGGCCCCCGGGGGGCGGGGGGGGCCCGCGCGGCGGGCCGCCTCCGCGCAGTCAAAAGGGCGAAACTAATTTTCCCTCCATGCCGGACAGATATTCAAGCTTGGTGCCGATGCTCCTATACATACAACCAAAATGCGGTGGAATTTTTTCCTCCCCCTACGGTAGATGTCCCTCTGTCCATAGGATCGTAGTCCTGAGGGTTTTGAATCCTCCAGAGGAGGAAAGGGGGGAAAAAACAGAGGGCAGCTTGCGCATTGGGCGGGGGGGGGGGGGGGCGCGCTTTCTCGAGACGTTTTCTGTTTTCTAAATTAGTTAATTTTTTTAAAAATTAATTAATTTGTTAATTTTAACTACTTGCATATTAATTATAATTTGTAATATTTTATTCGTCTTCGACGGGGCAAATTATAATCTTAATAAGTGTGTGTGGTGGTGTGATGTATGTTTCCCACCCCACTTTTTCTTCCTTTTATTTACGCCGCCACCCTGCTTAGATGGTAGATTAGGCATTTATTTTAAGGCATACCTTATGCTTTGCAATCGTGCATCCATACATTTTAACTTGCATGGCATTAGGTCGTACATCACCTAACTGCATTCGTACTCAATTCAAAAATTGACTATGTGATAGTTATCGCATTCATATGCAATTGTTTTAGGGCTACCGACCTGCCTAGATCGCATTTTGTTGCATGTGATTTATTTAGCCATTTTAAATGAACTAGGACTGCATGTTTGCCTAATAGTTTTAACTGTTTTGGCACGGAGTACGATGTAAGTATTTTTGCTTTGCATCCACATAGCTGCGTGTGAGTGGTTTGCATGACTATGTTCCATGTGGCGGCTAAGTTGCTTACATGAGAATAAACTGGCTTGAAGTGCTGTGGGGGTGGAAGGTCCATTGCTTAAATTGGGATAACTCGTTAAAACTGCCAGCGGGAGGGATTTTTAAGCCTGCAGATAAGGGGGCAAAAAACCATCTTTTCCAGAAAGCCACATTGAAGGCTGGCAAAAGACTGCATTTTAGGCCTAACTTACGAGTAGCAAACCATTTTCCAACAACAATAACTGTTTTCTTTCCAATTTGGGCCGATTCGTTCTATACCTGTTTGCCGGCGCATAACATAAGTAATTCTAAGGTAACAATTGGTTTAATGAACACATAAACGTTTTCAAAAACGATTATCACGGTTTAGTATAGCAGGCCGTCGGTCTTCGGACACGGGCGATAAGGGGTCTCATAGCTGACACGCGAACTGCCCCACACATCAGTTCGACGCAGGCCCGCTCGCTTAGCATTCCGTGGTGCGCCATATCATGAGCATTCCAGCTCCGATCGTAACCCGTAGAGGGCCGCCCATCCCCAAATAAAGCTCCCGAGCCGAGACAAACTCCGGTGATGACGGACATGTGCCTTCGGCACCGAGTCGTGGGTTTCTAAATTCTTCCATAAAAAATATTATAGGTGGTATTGGCGATCTTGTATCTGGCAAAGGCATACCATGTTTGGCACTAACTTTTTTCAAAAATCTGTTTCTCAAAAACGAGTTTCAGATTTGGACTCTTTGGTTCAAATTAAGAACCGTGCTACAAAGAACATATATCAATCGCTCTGAACCTGTAGCATGAGGCCCACGGGCGGCGTCTACAGTTTTCTGGCGGACTTTAGCTGCTGGGAGGTTTGAGAGCTTGACTCGACCTATCTATATCCCTATGTCGTGATATCATTTTGACTTCCCATTTATGTGTTTTTGCATTGTATGTTTGATTGGTAGCGGCCTAGGAGACACAGTGTTTGGCCCAATCTCATTCCTAACGTTTGGCCGGAGGCTTGTCTTGTCAAGGCATGTCCATAAGTGACCGAGCTATGGGGGCTCTGACAGCCATGGGATTACACAAACCGGTCAAAAATGGGGTGTCTACAATGGTATAAATAATAAAGGGGTTTGCATGAATAATAGCCGAAGTCCTTTCAAAACAATACAAGACAAGACTTTATATATAACAAGGAATGGACCTCGTCCATCTAACAGATCTTCAAAGCTTTAAGGGACACTTACTAGCATCACATATTACAAATAATAACATTCCGGCAAACATATCCACGCGGTAAACCGTCCGTGGCAAAACAAGACGAAGCAAGAAAGGCATCTCGAACAAGGGTGCTACAAAAATTTAGAGTCCTCTAGCACAAGGGACTACCAAGACAAGATGTTCTGCAAAAGTTTAGAGTCCTCCAGCACGAGGGACCTATGTTACAAAGGCCCGTAGCCCTTTAACACTAGAGTACAAATCAAGGGTGCTGCGGAAGTTTAGAGTCCTACAGCACAAGGGACTTTCAAAGCAAGATGTGCTGCGAAAGTTTAGAGTCCTCCAACACGAGGGACTTTCAAAGCAAGATGTGCTGCAAAAGTTTAGAGTCCTCCAGCACGAGGGCCTTTCAAAGCAAGATGTTCTGCGAAAGTTTAGAGTCCTCCAGCACAAGGGACTTTCCGAGAAGGTCATCAAGACAAGATCATACTTGATATACAAACAGGGACAATTATTCATGCTTAACAAACACTTTCAAAATAAAGCAAAGCAAAGTCTTTATCAAAACGTATAACATAGCTTTATTAAAAATACCACTCACCTAGTTCTTCAAACGTCAGGGTCAAGGCAAGTCCAAGTCCTACAAACACATGACAAGGTCTATTGAATGCACTACTCAAAACAAGTCTAGCTTACATGCAAACAACCACGGCATTCTTCAAAACTAAGTCAAATCAAATCAAAACACAGTTTCTTATTTTTGGAAAACACACTGGGCAACTACCAGGTCTAGGCCGAGGTCCCACACCTCCTTGCCCAGGTGTGGCCTCGATGGCCACATTCAAAAGCGAAGTCGGGAAAAACTGGGTTTCCCGCTTGACAACATGAAGAACATGAGCATGAAGAGCATGAAGAACATGAACACGAAGAAAATGAATGCAAAGATCAAAACTTGTTATAGCGAAAGCTAAGATTTCATGCTATGAATTCAAAAATGTGGACCTGGGTACCAACACTCAAGGATCTTATCAAAACAAACACAAAAACATGAGCTTTAATGCAAACTTTCGGATCAAATGAGGCTTTTCCTCAAAAACACGGGAAAACCGTTTTCTCTTTCTAAAACCAACTTTAAATCGATGAATGGCGTGCAGATCGGGTTCGATCACGAAATGCAGCTAGATGATCAATAAGAACAACAAGAGTAGATTAAGAATCTAACCTCAAAGCACGAATCTAACGGTTTGATCTCTAGGAATCAAGCTCGAAAGTCCACTCTCTCACTCTAAGACTTCTTCTTCTTCTTCTAGAGCTTCTCTCTGTAAAAGGCAAGACTTGATACAAATGATATGTTTCTCACGACAATCACTGACTTAATCCCTATGTCGGGACACGTGGCATCGGCTGATTCGCCCTACTCAAAAAGGTGACTGACTTGACAAGACAAGACCAAGGCAAAGTGTACTCAACAAGCTAGGCGGCAAGAACACACCAGCAAGCAACGACATCGGCTAACAACAAGACTCCGGCAATCAAGGGGCAAGGACATCGGCTTGGAAGGACAACACTTGACTAAACTGTGCCACACCTTGGCCTAGATGTGTCACACCTCGGTCTAGGTCATACCATTCCAGGAACAAAATCACTCATGCAAGAATCAAGGATCTACTACGCCTAGATATTAACATCTCGGCCCAGATGATGCACATCTCAGCCTAGGCGACGCGCACCTCGGCCTAGGTAGTGACATCTCGGCCAATATGCCAAGGTGAAGATGGAGGTCAACCAAAGGGGGTTCCAAGATAGTTCTAAGTGATAAAGGTTTCAAAGGTGTCTAGGCTTAAGACATCCTCGACAACACACCAGGCAAGAACAAAGTATGCAAGCAATCATTCAAGAAAAACAAGACAAGATTTGCAAATGTACATATTAACACAAGATCGTCCATAAATGTATGCCAGTATGACTAAGTCAAAATGAGGGTTGTTACATCCTACCCCCCTTAAAGGAGTTTGGTCCCCAAACTTGAGTTACCTTGTTCCAAAAACAATTCTGGATGTCGAACTTTCATTTCCTCTTCCATTTCCCACGTAGCATCCTCTCCGTAATGCTCCTTCCATTCAACTTTCACCATTGGTATCGACTTGCTTCTCAACTACTTCACTTGCCTATCAACAATCCGTATCGGCTTCTCTTCGTAGCCTAAATCTTCATTAATTACAATTCCGAAATAGTCGATCACATGTAGCGGATCTCGAATATATTTCCTCAATATAGAAACATGAAATACATTATGGACTTGGCTCAATCCTGGCGGCAAAGCAAGTCTGTAGGCAGCGAGGTTAACCTTCTCAAGAATTTCGAAAGGCCCGATGTAACGGGGTGCTAACTTACCCTTCTTCCCAAATCTTGTAACTCCTTTCGTCGGCGAAATCTTTAGGAACACGTGGTCCCCGACTTCAAATTCTAACTCTCTTCTTCTCTGGTCGGCATAACTCTTCTGTCGACTCTGAGCGGTTTTGATTCTTTGCTGAATGAGCTTAATCTTCTCGGTTGTCACTTGAATTAACTCGGGACCAAGCAGAGCTTTGTCTCCTACCTCGGTCCAACATATCGGTGACCTGCACTTTCTTCCATACATTGCCTCATACGACGCCATGCCAATGCTAGCTTGGTAGCTGTTGTTGTAGGTAAATTCCACCAAAGGCAAATGTACTCCCCAACTTCCTTGGAGGTCCAATACACATAGTCTGAGCATATCTTCAAGTGTCTGAATCGTTCTCTCTGTTTGCCCATCAGTCTGGAGATGAAAAGCTGTGCTAAACCTCAACTCGGCTTCGAAAGCTCTTTGTAGGCTCTGCCAAAATCTGGAAACCAACTTCGGATCTCGGTCTGACACAATTGACCTCGGCACTCCATGAAGTCTAACAATCACATTCACATATAACGAAGCAAGTTTATCGGCGTTGAAGGTGGTTTTAACAGGCAAGAAATGTGCTGACTTAGTTAGCCTATCCACAATAACCCAAATTGAATCCATACCCTTTTGTGTCTTCGGCAAACCAACCACAAAGTTCATGGAGATGTGCTCCCATTTCCACTCAGGAATCGGTAAAGGTTGAAGAAGTCCTGCTGGCCTTTGATGTTCTGCTTTCACTTGTTGACAATACAGACACTGGGACACGAACTCGACTATTTCACCTTTCATATTCGGCCACCAAAATGTCTGCTTCACATCCTGATACATCTTGGTGTTCCCAGGGTGAACAGCAAACTTGGAACCATGAGCTTCCTGCAAAAATTTTCTTTTTAAGTCTGGGATGTCGGCCACACACAATCTTCCTTCAAACTTGAGCACTTGATTTTCTATGGTGTACCCTGATCTCGGCTTTGTGATAATCTCATCGGCTACCTTCTTGAAGAACTCATCCTCCATCTGTCTTGTCTTTACTTCCTCAACAATAGTCGGCTCCACTAATATCGTGGTGAGACACGCCAGATTTCCAACCATCTTTCTGCTCAAAGCGTCGGCTACGGTGTTAGCTTTACCTGGATGATATTGAATCTGCATATCGTAATCTTTCAACAACTCAAGCCATCTCCTCTGTCTCATATTCAATTCCTTCTGAGTGAACAAGTACTTTAAACTTTTATGATCTGTAAAAACCTGACAAGAAGCTCCATACAAGTAGTGGCGCCAAATCTTCAACGCAAACACCACGGCTGCTAATTCCAAATCATGGGTGGGGTAGTTCTTTTCATGTGGCTTCAACTGACGAGATGCATATGCTATAACCTTACCTTTTTGCATTAATACACAACCCAAACCTTTATGCGAGGCATCACTGTAAACATGAAACTCTTCATTACCGGATGGTAGCACAAGAATTGGTGCTGCGACTAACCTCGTCTTCAACTCCTGGAAAGCTGCTTCCCTATCCTTAGTCCATTCATAAGCCACTCCCTTCTTAGTCAGTTGCGTCAATGGGATCGCAATCCTTGAGAAATCCTTTACGAATTTTCTGTAATAACCAGCCAACCCCAGAAAGCTACGAACCTCGGACACATTAACAGGCCTCGGCCAATTCACAACGGCTTCGATTTTACTAGGATTGACCGAAATACCCTCTTCATCAATTACATGACCCAAAAATGAAACAGT
This sequence comes from Camellia sinensis, assembly GCF_004153795.1. NCBI lineage: Eukaryota > Viridiplantae > Streptophyta > Magnoliopsida > Ericales > Theaceae > Camellia > Camellia sinensis. Next base: position 2,359 of record NW_021037875.1, on the reverse strand, counting down.
GGAAAGCCAGAACTCACACTTGTTAAATTTAGCATACAATTTCCGATCCTGCAAAGTCTGTAAGGTAAGTCTCAAATGCTCCTCGTGTTTGGCTTTACTCTTAGAGTAGATCAATATGTCATCGATGAAGACAACCACAAACTCATCTAGGTATGGCTTAAAGACTCTATTCATCAAATCCATAAAGGCTGCAGGGGCATTGGTCACTCCAAAAGGCATTACTAAAAACTCGTAATGGCCATACCTCGTCCGAAAAGCAGTTTTCTCAACATCCTCAACTTTGACTTTAAGCTGATGGTAACCCGATCTAAGGTCAATTTTGGAAAAGACTCGTGCTCCTTGCAACTGATCGAACAAATCGTCTATCCTCGGCAATGGGTACTTATTCTTAATGATTACCTTATTCAGTTCCCAGTAATCAATACAAAGACGAAGTGTGCCATCCTTCTTCTTAACAAACAAGACGGGTGCTCCCCAGGGTGAAGTGCTCGGTCTAATAAAACTCTTATCTAGTAACTCCTGTAGTTGAAGTTTTAATTCCTTAAGCTCGGCGGGGGCCATCCTATAGGGTGTTTTAGAGATGGGCTGGGTCCCCGGCATGATGTCAACTGTAAACTCTACCTCTCTATCAACTAGGTGTCCAGGCAAATCATTTGGAAAGACGTCGGGGAATTCACTAACCACTGGGACGTCGGCTAACTCAACACTTCCATTCAAATTACTTAATATGCTACACAGATAACCTCGACACCCTTTTTGAATCAATCTATAGGCTTTCATGGTTGAAATTAAGTAAGGTGGGGATACTACCCATTTTCCCTGAAACGTGACCTTGGCTAGGTTTGGGGGTTTTAACGTAACACTCTTTGAAACACAATTTATGGACGCGTGATTTGCCACTAACCAATCCATCCCTAAAATAACATCAAAATGAGTTATGTCCAATGGCATTAAGTCAACTAACAGTTCAACACTCCCAATCACAACAACACATGCTCGATAGATGGATGCAACATTCATAGATCTCCCAGACGGAGTAGATACAGATAATATATAATCAAGGGGTTCTAGTTTCCTATTAATCTTCTTGGCAAACTTAGCAGAAATGAATGAATGCGTAGAACCCGAATCAATCAATACATATGCACTTTGAGAGCAAATTGAAAGCATACCTGACACCACTGTCTCTGCATTTTGAGTGTCCCCTGGTACCAATGCAAAAACTCTGCCTTGCCTCATCGGTCCTTTCCCAGCGTTACCCTTCTGCACGGAGCCCGAAGTATTCTCATCTTTCTTATTTTCCCCAGCCTTCGTTTTTGGACAGTCCCTCACAAAATGACCTACTTCACCACATTCATAACAAGCCCCAGACGCCCGACGACAGACCCCGAAATGTGGCTTCCCACAACTAGAACATATCGGCTTAGTACCACTCTCTTGTCTTGGGTTGCTTGAACTGCCAACATTTGCCTTCTTCTTGGTACCAAACTGTGCTCGGCGATTGTCATAACTCTGCCTCTTCCTCTGGCTCTCTCCCAAACCCTGGTATCTGTTCAAGTTGGCTTCAGCCAGACTAGCTTTGTCCAACACTCCGGCATAAGTCGGCATGTTGAGCATGTTAACCCGGTCTTGTATCGGTCCACGAAGCCCACTTTTGAACTTCCTAGCCTTCATATATTCATCATTGACCATGTAGGGTGCATACCTTGCCAACGCGGTAAAGGCACGGTCATATTCAGCTACGGTTCTACTACCTTGCGTCAAAGTCTGAAACTCGGTAGCCTTGCAATTCCGAACACTTAAGGGGAAATTCTTGGTGTAGAACAATTCTAAAAATCGAGTCCAGGTCAAGTCTAGATTGCTTTCTCGAACCATCATCCACTCTCTGCGGGCGTCGTCATCTAGTGTAAAAGCTGCTAATGTCACTTTCTGGGTGTCGGTGCTGGGAAAGATCTCGAATAGCTTTTCTATTTCCAAGACCCAGGCTTCGGCTTTCATCGGCTCTATTCCTCCTTGGAATCTCGGCGGTTTCATTTTCTTAAACTCTCTAATCAAAGCTATTGTGTCGTTCCCATAAAAAGCTGGCTGTGGGGGCACTTGCGATACTGGAGGGGGTGGAGGTGGAACCGCATTCCGGCCGTTTGTCTACTCGGCCTGAGTCGATGTAGCACTAGCGTATTGCTGTCTTGTCTGCCTTAACTCGCGGGCCAAACCTTCAACTAGCCTTTCCAGTCTGTCTATTCTGTCCTCCGACTGATCTCGGCCAACTAGAGGTCTACCTCTCCTCATGATGCTAGTTGTATGCAAAAGGTGGCTTTAAAACAAAATGAGTAAATAATCACGTAGGCAAGTAACAGTT
>NW_021037871.1:0-10543 GCF_004153795.1 Camellia sinensis | reverse complement strand
ATATTGTAGAAAAAAATTATCTTCGATATTACAAATAATATAAATAAAATCAGAATAGAATGTACTAATTATGTGGTAATTTGCACAGGATTAAATTTAATTTTTTTTTATATTTTTATATTTTTGTCTAACTTATTAATTTGTTAATTATTAATTTATATTTTACATGAAATTATTTGATTAAATAAATATTTATATTAATTATTTAAATTTTATATACCTAATAAAATATGTGTATGAAGTAATTCAAAAAGAATATTAAAAAAAATTAATAACTCTACATAATTAATTATATATTTCTCTATTCAACTCATCACACATATTTATATTTAATCTTTTAAATATTAATTTTGTTATAGTTCGTATTTCTACTATTTTTATTTTCTAAATAATATAAAATTAATTGCGAATCACTTTTAGTTTTATATTACTAATTCTCTTTCTAATTTTAAGCTTTTATTGTAATAATCAAAAATAAGTAATTTATTTTACTATCTTATAGGTAAATAATATTAAAATCATTATATGCAGTAATTACACTTTAATGACATAGAATATAAAATTATCAAAATAAAACAAATTAATTTATTAATTTATGTATATTAAATATTCAAGTAATACTTTTAATTAAACGACTAAAGATTAAGATTATTAAGATAAATAATTGTTAAATTTAATTTAAATTATTCTTTTGCTTACATATATATCATAATATAAAATATTCATTTAAACTAATTAAAATTAACTCTATTGTGATTTATATCGTACATTATATTTAGTTTTGAGAAGTGGATTTATTATACAACGTTTGTATGCGGCCCAATTTGATTGATTATAATACCGGAAAACTCAATACTGTTACAAATGTCAAATGATAATATAATGGCTGAAATATTATGTTAAACAATAATGGATTTTTTTTTGAAAGGAAGATATGATTGTGTTATATTTATGGCACCTATGATGTTTTTGGAATAAATTTTAAATAAAAATTGAATTTATAATATTGACTTATAACCCACCTTCATGAGCTCCCATAGGAATAATATATGGCAAAATAATTGGGCTGATAAAATTTTACGGTTATTATTGATCGTCAATCAATATTAATATAGAACCCATTGAGAACTAAAATATATTTAAGGTTATAGAGATATTTGTGTCTGTAGTTTATAATTTGAATTTTAATTTTTATATGCTACAATAATTGTGAATAACACCTTACGATTCTTACTAATATAAATATTAAATCTTAGTTTTGAGACAACACCTTAAATATATTTCGTTTAATTAAAATACTTAAAATTGCATATAAAAATATCATAATAAAATATACAATCAACACTATTTGAATTATAATTAGACCCGATTACAACCACTTTATAAACCATAACAAAAAATATAAGAAAGTTAGCATAAAATCTTTGGATTAATAAACTAAAAAATACACCATTAATTATAACCAAATCATTAATTTGTATTATTATTAAAATGTTCTGTTGCTTTATTTTTTCAGAAAAAATATTTGATACAAGTGAAATCATAAGTTTTTAATAAAATTTGATATTAACACAATAAGTCATTTGATTTAGTCTGAGAATATTGCCAATTTTTTTTTTTTAAGCTGTTGAAAAGAAACGTTTTTATGAGCCTATTTTACATGATGGACTAACACTACAATGAATAAAAAAAAATTATCAGTTATTAACAAATCTATTGTGATTTGAGTACCACCAGAATAAATTTCAACTATTATAAACGGATTTTCTAGGTAAATGGTATATAAATTTGGTTTATAGGCTTTTTGGTGCCAACTTTGAGCCCAAAATTGGGTGTGGTTCCACACTCTGTGTTTGGTGGCTTAGAAGTGGTGACGTGTTCCTATCGCATGGTAAGTCACTACGGTGAAGATGGTTCGATTCAAAACCCATTTATAAGTGAATGAGAACTTAATGTCGTTTTTTGAGTTTGTGGAAGATAATTAAAGAATTAAAGCCTAAGTTTGGCATACTTCAAATTAATCCATCTTTTATCTTTTCATCACATTCATCCTCTCTACTTTTCTGCACACTTTGTAAAAATAGACAAAAAGTACACTTATTTTAAAAGGGTTCAAGTTTTCTCAAAACAAAAAAAACACCCTATATGCTGAGTTTCCTTGTAAAGCTTGTCCCACATGAAACTTAAGAGAAACTTATGTGAGTGTATAAGTTCTATTGTGTAGCAACCTTTGGGTGGTTGCCCCAAAGAGCACTCCAAGTTTGTAAAGGGAGGAGTTATAGACAAATAAAACATTGGCTCAAACCACTACACACGCCACACCGTTCGGGCCAAGCTGTGCCGGTGTGGTTGGATCGTTCTAATGTATTTTGAACAAAATTTATTTTGAATTTTTTTTCAAAATCTCGCTGCGGAAAAAATTAATTAAATTTTGCCCGCCAATTGTAATTTGAATTGGAATTCAAATTTTTGTCCAAAATTTGTGGTCTCTTTCAAATCCGAATTGTACAATGATTAATCAATCCAAATAGTTTTTCAATCTGTTGAAATCCGGACAGGGTTCAAATGTTTTTAAGTATAAAATTAGCCCAGGTACATGTATTCAAATCTGTTAGCAGTAACTAACAGATGCTGAAAAACTGTATCCCGATACCTTGTTTCGTTGACAATAAATACTGAATTTGTCTACGGCTTAACAGGAGATTCTCCCAACATTTCACCAATGGTCCTATAGAATAACTAGAACCTATGACACACTTCCATAGGATCGCGCAGACAAGTTTTAATGATAAAAAACAAGTCCAGGGAAAAATCTGTCACCTTTTTCTTTGGGTTTATTGCCTCTTGGCTGTAACTATAACACTACTTCTAATTCTGTCATTTTATGATTGTAGAAAAAAGACTTCAGGAGAGTATAAAACACGGAGCGTTTTTACACTGAATATGCTCGTTGGCTACCCGTACAAAGTGGTGTTTGCGCTGAGGTGCTATTAACAATTACTTAATCCGGATGCACATAAATAATGGAAGATCATGTGTATCTTGGAGCGGGAGCCTAGTGAAGTGAATGAGAGGAAACGTTACACATTTTGATCCGTTTTAGTAAATACCATAGTCTAGGGCGAAAATCTGTATTTAATGATGTCTATTTAAGGCAAGGACAGTTATGAAATTCAGGTTAGTGTTTTTCACAAACATCCATCGAACTTGATCTTGTTAGATTTTCTTATTTATTATGTCCAGGTATTCATAGTTTCATATAGGAACGGTTTAAGGATAAAAATTCGAGTTCCACATACTTATCCAGAAATCATAAAGACAATTATAGGTGGTACATGGCTAAGTAATCTTCCTAATTTTAGTTATCTTGTTCAATTATGCATATCTAAACGTTTTTTCACAGGGTCTTGAGGAAAGATTGTTTTCAAACAAAGAGCCCACAATGTATTAGTCTACTGACGGGCCATAAATTAAAAAGGATATTCCTTAATTTTTAACATGGCAAGAAGATAGAGTCAATAAAAAATTAATGAATTAGTATGCGTTTGTATGTGGAGAGATTCCCTCAAGCGAGAATTTTAATTTATTTACGCCAGGTGAGAATAACTAAGCCATTAGGCCTCGGTGTTGTTTAGTCCCTCGAGATACGACTCGCATAAGTTGGGCATGAATTATAAGTCCATTGAAAAAGTATTGTTATCCTGGTCATAAAGAAAAATAAGGGCCGTGCATATTAGCCATGGTATTGTTAACCCTTGGTGCGAGGGGCCACGTGTAATATCAGCCAAAATATGTGTTGTACCACTTTCGGCGCAGAGGTGCCACGTGTGTGAATATGGATGCCAACAATTATACATCATGCAGAACTAAACTAGACAATTCATTCATTGATTCACAAATAGCATTCACATGTTAGTGTGTAGGTTTTGAAGACAGATACTTTATACTATATATAGAAAATATAATAATAGTAATGAACATAGCTTTAACTAAGTATATATACTCACAGATGGCTCCAAAAGCCAAACAGACAAAGTATACAGATCAGTAACTACGGCGCGTGACCTACACAGATACAGAACAGAATACGTATAGAATTACGACCCGGAATCAATAATTTAGTTCTCTTTGTTTTGGTGTGGATGTTCTACTTTCTATTCCTGCATATTCCTGAACTTAATAGGGCTTAGGATATAGTGCTTGTGATGCAATGAGGCAATGCCAGAAAATTATTAATCAGAAACACTTAAGTCTAAATTTGCTCGCGAAAACTAGGGAATTATGCAGGTCTCGCTTCTGCGGACATGTGCGCAATTGGTAAGTGCGATCGCTCCTCGAAAACTATTTGGAGGCGCACCTTTCTCTCACTCGAGCGTGGTTTGTAAACGTACGGTCCTCGCTTTTAGAAAGCTCGGCAAACTTTTGTGTTGTGAATATATTTGTTTTACTCGAGCCAATCTGCAAAACATGTGAACTTTCTGGGAGCATGTGTTTTGATGCCTTCGAGCCAACGTATTGGTGTCGGCGTCGAGAGCAGATGCAAATACTAGAATAGAGTGGCTTTTGCATTCGGGCATTAATCTGTTCGTTCGAGCGGAAAGCAGAATCTTGGAATTTTCAGATTGCTCTGCCAGTGCAAAACTTAATTCAAAGCGGAAATTTCATGGTCTTTAGGCCAAAAACTTAAGGAAAACTTATTATGAACGTTGCGAAAACACAGTGAAAGTTAAAGATCATCTCTGGAAACCTAGGTTCCAAAGGCATGAGAAATTGCTCAAAAGTTAACTTAGTGAAACTTATTGAATATGCCATGAACATAACATTGCATTGAATGCTATGACTTAAACTTCCAAAAATATTGATCAATTAAGTGTAGCTTATTGATAAGAAATGTCTGATGAATTCTCAAGCGAAGTCATGATAGACACATGCATGGTTGAAATTTGGTTGGGAAATTCAAATACTAGCAAAACACTAATGTGATAGAAGTGCATGCATATAGCCGGTAGGTATGGCTCAATTTCACACTTCTTAAGAAAAAAGGATAAAAGAAATTTAACACGTTCAATTTCATGTAATCCACTCAATTGCGTCTAATGATTCATGGTGTAAGCATCAAAAATTATTAAATCTTAAAGAGTTGACAATATGTTCCTATCTCAAAGCGTGAATTCGCAGTGGTTCATCAGAAGTGTAAGTCTTTCAAGTTCCTTTCCAAATTCCTTCCAATACTTCTAGGCTTTAATCTACAGAGACTAATTCTTGGTCTTCCTCTTGTGGTCTCAAACTCTAGCCCTCCTTCACTCTCATTTATGAGTCAAAGATTTGATTAGAATATGAGAAGGTGTGAGTAAAATGTGTCCTAGAGCTCTCACATGCCTTATAGTTAAACTTAATTAAGAAGGTTTAAAATTATTGAGCATACCACTAACCAAGAACATCTAATTTATTCTAATTAATTCGTTCTACCTCGAATTTATTAGATTAAAAACCATATCATAAATTATCTAATTAATTTCCAACTAACACAGAAAATATCAAGTATATTTCTGTGATCGGCATAATAATTAAATTAAAATATCAACTATATATATAAAAAAAATGACAACGATAAAATTAAATACACAAAGAAAACTAAGTATTTCTCCTATAGAGTCCATATAAAATTGTTTATTATAATTGAAATTGAATTTGTATAGAATTTTTTATGTAAATGGAAAAGGTACGATGATGTGGCTTTTTTAGAAGAAAAAAAAAAGTAAGGAAAAAACACTACATATATACACACACTATTAGGTAACCCATGCGATGCACAAAATTTATTTTTAAAATAAAAAATTGATTTTGAGTCTTAATAGTTTATGTATAGAAAATTTTACTAATTGAAAGCCTAATATAACCATTTTTGTTAATGACTGATGAAAATTTTTGTTACTATGTCTGATTCTATGTAAAAGGCTCATAAAAATAATTTATTTCAAAGTTATTAAAAAAATGTATTAATCAAATTTTTATTTGTGTTAATCAAATTTACCAAAAATCATGAATTCTACTTGTATCAAAATAATTTTTTTTTTGAAAAAATAAAAATAACGAAAAATTCTATAATACATAAATTATATATTGGTTGTAACTCATGGTGTATTACATTATGATATATGTTACAAAAGAATAATTTAAATTTAAATTTAAATTTAAAATAAAATTTAAATTTAAATTATTTATTTTAATAATCTTAGCCTTATTGTTTTATAAAAGTGTAACTTGAATACTTATATATAATAAATTTAGTTAAATTATTTGTCATTTTGATAATTTTAGTTCTATTGTGCTATAAAAGTGCATTTATCATATAATGATTTTATATGATATATATTAAATTAAAATATAGTAAAATAAACACTCATTTTGATATTAAAGTAGTTAAATTAGAAAGAGAATCAGTAATATAAACTAAAAGTGATTCTAATTGTTTAATTTTAATTCTATTTTTATTATTTAGAAAATAAAAATATGTAGAAATAGAACTATACAAAACTTTTTTAAAAGATTAAATATAAATATATTGTAATTGGATTAAGAAGAAAATACATAAATTAATTATGTGTAGTTAGTATTGATTTTTTTTCTTTAATATTCTTTTTGAATTATTTGTACATATTGTATAGGTATATAAAATTTAAACTAAATATAAATATTTTGTAATAAATAATTTCATGTTAAATAAAACTTAAATATAAATTAATATTAAGACATCAATAAAATAGACAAAAATAAAAAATACAAAAGAAAATTAATTTGATTTTGCGATACATAAAATTAAGTATATTTTTTCTTATTTATTTATTTATTTATATATTAAGATAATTTTTTTTCCAAATATCATAATAGTAAAATTAAAATAGCAACTATATAAAAGAAATCTAACAACGATAAAACTGAATGCGCAATGAAAAATATAAAAACTAGTGGCTGACTCATGCTATGCATGACAATTTAATTTTTTTTTAAATTAATTTTTGAGTGTTAATACTTACGTGTAAAAAATTTTAATAATTGAAAGTTAAATACAAACAGATTTGCTAATGACTGATGAAATTTTTTGTCATTGAGTATAATCTTATATAAAAGGCTCATAAAAATGTTTACTTTCAAAGTTTTTTTTTTTTTTTTATAAAAAAAAAGAAGTATATTCTCAACCTGAAATCAAATCCTCATTTGTATCAATTAAATTTATCAAAAATCATGAATTCTATGTATATCAAAATATTTTAAAAAAATAAAAATAAAAACATCAAAAAAATCTACAATATACAAAGTATATGGTTATTAGTAAAAAATATCTTTACTAATTTCTTATATTTTTTGTTATGTCTAAAGTGTATGTTGTTATTTTTTAATATAAATGTTTTTCATATTCTAAAATAATAATAAAAAAAGTGGTGCAACGGGTCTTTAATTATATATGCTTCAATATTTAAGTATTTTATTACACGGAAAAGTGCTTAAGGTATGTTGACTCAAACATAAAATTTATCTTTATATTAGGAGTTATTTACATTGATGCATAAAACATTACAAATTCAAATCATAAACAGTGTCTTTAAAGGAAACCAAACACAAAATCTCTATAACCTTAATAATTTCAGTTGTCAAAGGAGTTTTGATTTATTATCATATATATATATATATATATATAAGTCGTATTTTTCCTTTACTTAGGCGGCACATTTTAAATTCAAAATTTTTATTTAAAAATTATTCAAGAAACATTAATATATGCCTTAAATATGCATAATCATTTTTGATGAATTATTATTCTTTAAAATAATACTCCACACTATTTATCATTTGATTTTTGTCAATTTATCTTTTAAAAACTTAACGAAAAAAAAGTATTGAGTTCTATTATTTAAATCAATCAATATCAAATTAAACGTTACACGTATATGTAAATCACGTATATGTAGATCACTTATATATGATGCCTGGCATAAAATCCTAATGGAGTTAACTTGAATCAATGTAATGATATTTTATACTATGATATGTGTTACAAGAGAATAATATTAATTTTAATATAAATTTAAAATTTTTAATTTAATATTATGTTAATAATCTTAGCATTATCATTCTATAAAGTTTTTATTGAATACTTATAATATAATAAATTAGTTAAATTATTTGTTTATTTTGATCATTTTAGTTCTATTGTGCTAATAAACGTGTAATTATCTTATAATAATTTTATATGATGTATATTAATTATAAGATAGCAAAATAAAGCTCATTTGATATTAAAAATATTGTTAAATTAGAAAGAAAATTAGTAATAGAAAATTAAAAGTGATTCTAATTACTTATTTTTTTTTTATTTGGAAAATGAAAATATGTTTGAAATAGAACTACACAAATTTTTTTAAAAAGTTAAATATAAATATATTGTGATTGGATTAAAAAGAAAATACATAAACTAATTATTTAAAAGTATTGATTTTCTCTTAATATTTTTGTTGAATTATTGCATACATATTGTATATAGGTATAATTTAAATTATATAATAATTTTGTAATAAATAAAAAATTAAATAAAAATTAATATTAAGATATCAATAAGATAGACAAAAAATAAAAAAATATAAAAGAAAATTATTTGATTCATCGAATCTACATAATTAAGCACATTTTGTCTTATTTATATATTTGTATATCAATTTTTTTTTTCAAATATCATAATAATTAAATTAAAATATCAACTATATAAATATGAAAATAAGTATTAATTCATATAAAATTGGTTATTATAATTAAAAATTGAGTTTGTATAGAACTTTTATATGTAAATGGAAAAAATATACTGATGTGGGTTTTTAGAAAAAGCAAGCCTTTAGAATGTACCACCTAAGTAAGGAAAAATACTACTTTTCAATAAATACATATATGATAGTATTTCTAAAATAGAATCCATATAAAATTAGTTATTATATTAAATAAAACAAATATTTTCAAATGGAGTCTATATAAAATTAGTTATTACAATTGAAATTATATTTGTATAGAATTTATATGTAAATAAAAAGCATAATAATAAAAACTTTTTTTAAAAAAAAGTCTATATAAAGAGAAAATACTACTTTATATATATATATATAATAATGATGTCTCAAAATTTTTAGTTTAACAATGTTCAATGATTTTAAGAATATGCATGACCCATAGAATCGGCTCAAACGAATCATAGCCATCCGTGAATCTTCCGTAACATTGACGCCTATTCTGACCAATTGGTTAAAAGTAGTGTTTTTTGGTTTTTTTATTTTTTTATTTTTTTGAATCGCATTATTTCTTTATTTTTTTTTACATATTTTCTCAAAAAACAATTTTTTTTAAAAAATCAAATTTTAACCAATTTTTCAAAATAATCCTGAATCTCCAACAAGATCGACCAATAAGAAGACAAAAAGTAAAAGAGTGTTGCTATTGAGAAGCTTCATCAATTATTTTGGACCTCTTATTTTATATATATACTAGTGTATGCCCGTGCCTAAAGACACAGTGAAAATAATGATGAAATCAAAATGTAATTAAATAATAAATTATTGGGTTAAATATAATTTATCCGAATTGTGGCTAAAAATTTGAAGTCAAAATATGAATCAAGGTTTGCTAGATTTTGAAAAAGTTTTTTTTTTTATTTAAAAAAAAACTTGAAAATATGTTTAATTGTATATTTTAAAAATAAACATTTCCTAAATCAACTACTTTAAAGACGGCAAGTAACTCGATCATAAACATTTTGGTTTGATTAACAAACTTTATGACTCTAAAGTGTAAACTTCATATTCAACACAAAACAATTAAAAATAAAGTATCCTTGCTAAGGACAACTTCAAAATAGGGGAAAACTAAAATGATAATCCAAACTAAAATTGTGACAAATTTATTGAGCAGAGAGAGAGAGAGAGAAAGAAAAAGTTGCAAAAACTTTTCCTTTGGCAGTCCACTACCACCCAAATAACCAACACATAGGCCAATTAGTTGGAGACCCCATGGTTAGAGCTATAATCGAGAAAGCCGAAGTCGAGTTTCACTATGTTTCAAGCTCGGCTCGACCTATTGTGGAGGTGTTTTGAGTTCGGCTCGAGCTCGAAAACGAGCTAAAATGTGAGCTCGAGCTCAGCTCGCCTTAAAATTTATATAACTCGAGCTCGGCCCGTTATGGTTGTTAGCCAAGTGAAACCAACAAAAGCTAGCAGCTACTACACTTAAATCGAGATCTTGTCTGTCTTTTGAAATGCATGATGTAAACGATGTAGGACTCCAAGTTGTTTTGAAACATTACTTATCAAACGGTGGTTGTTTTATCATTGCACCAAAAGTCCCACATCGCTCAAGGAAGAAGCATGCTAAAGGTTCACTACTTTAAAAATGGAGCTGTTGGCAACAGCTAATTAGGCAGCCTAATTTCTGAGGAACAAGCCTAGGAACATGCAATACATATTATATATAATTATATATATCTGAATAAAATAAACATAAATAT
>NW_021037864.1:0-12619 GCF_004153795.1 Camellia sinensis | reverse complement strand
GAAAATAAGATGTATGCCAAAAACCGGAGCAAAAGGAGATGGTTAAGCTGTCCCGAACCGAGGCACATGGCCTGACGGCCCCGAAAATCGGAAACCGGAATCCGAAATGGGAACAATGGCCTACGGCCACCAAATGTAACCTACGGACATTGAGAGATGGTCTACGGGACCTCTCCCTTTCCTTAGGAAAAGAAACAGAGAAAACCGAGTCTGGTTCGTAAACCGAGACAAGGCACAGAAGAGGGTTCGGAAGTCCGGAGGTAGGGCTCACGGCCGTGAATCTGAAACTTCTGAACAAGCACATTATGCAATATCACCAAGTGCTCAACTGGTGACGTCTGAGTCTCAAGGTCGGTCAAAAATGGGGTGTCTACAAGGGCGCTCCGAATCTGGAGACTTTAATCGGCCCTAATGTGTCATGCACCGAAAGGGGCTCCGAATCCGGAGACTTAATCGGCCCTAAGGTGTCATGCACCGAAAGGGGCTCCGAATCCGGAGACTTGAATTTGGCCAATCGTCATATCCACGAAGAGCGCTCTGAATCCAGAGACTTTAATCGGCCCTAAGGTGTCATGCACCGAAAGGGGCTTCGAATCCGGAGACTTAAACGGCCCTAAGGTGTCATGCACCGAAAGGGGCTCCAAATCCGGAGACTTGAATTTGGCCAATCGTGAAATCCACGAAGGGCGCTCCAAATCCGAAGACTTTAATCGGCCTTAAGGTGTCATGCACCAGAAGGGGCTCTGAATACGGAGACTTTAATTTGGCCAATCGCGATATCCACGAAGGGCGCTCCTAATCTGGAGACATTAATCGGCCCTAAGGTGTCATGCACCGAAAGGGGCTCTGAATCCGAAGACTTAATCGGCCCTAAGGTGTCATGCACCGAAAGGGGCTCCAAATCCGGAGACTTGAATTTGGCCAATCGTGATATCCACGAAGGGCGCTCTGAGTCCGGAGACTTTAATCGGCCCTAAGGTGTCATGCACCAGAAGGGGCTCTAAATACGGAGACTTTAATTTGGCCAATCATGATATGTATGAAGGGCGCTCCGAATCTGGAGACTTTAATTAGCCCTAAGGTGTCATGCACTGAAAGGGGCTCCGAATACGGAAACTTAATCGGCCCTAAGGTGTCATGCACCGAAAGGGCTCCGAATTCGGAGATTTGAATTTGGCTAATCGTGATATCTACGAGGGGCACTCCGAATCTGGAGACTTTAATCGGCCCTAATGTGTCATGCACCGAAAGGGGCTCCGAATCCGGAGACTTAATCGGCGCTAAGGTGTCATGCACCGAAAGGGGCTCCGAATCCGAAGACTTGAATTTGGCCAATCGTCATATCCACGAAGGGTGCTCTGAATCTGGAGACTTTAATCAGCCCTAAGGTGTCATGCACCAAAAGGGGCTCCGAATCCGGAGACTTGAATTTGGCCAATCGTGATATCCATGAAGGGCGCTCTGAATCCGGAGACTTTAATCGGCCCTAAGGTGTCATGCACCGAAAGGGGCTCCGAATCCGGAGACTTGAATTTGGCCAATCGTGATATCCATGAAGGGCGCTCCGAATCTGGAGACTTTAATCGGCCCTAAGGTGTCATGCACCGAAAGGGGCTCCTAATCTAGAGACTTGAATTTGGCCAATCGTGATATCCACGAAGGTCGCTCCGAATCCGGAGACTTTAATCGGCCCTAGGGTGTCATGCACCAGAAGGGGCTCCGAATCCAGAGGCTTAATCAGCCTTAATAGGCTTGGTCGGCCCTACGGCCCTAATTAATCAAGGCTTGGGAGCGGGTTGGCGAAAGCAAGAAACTTTGTATTGCAAAGGTGGAACATGTACAAGTATCAACCTCACAAGTTGGGTCAATGATAGAATTTACGTAAATGTGTTGAATTCCAAGGCCGTGGTAGGCTTCTTCCTGACATGTCGGAGAGCCGATATGCCTTTGTTCCTGCGATGGATTCTATATGATAGGGGCCGTCCCAGTTTGGACCTAATTTTCCATCTGCCGGTCTCGGTCGTCTGGAAGTACCTTCTTCAGGACAAGCTCTCCTGGCGTGTATCGGCGCAACTGAACTCGCTGATTATACAACTTGGCGAGCTGCTGCTGGTACCGTGCCATGGATGCCAGGGCGCGGTCCTTTCGTTCCTCAATGAGGATCAGATCCAAGGCAAGCATCATGTCGTTTCGGCTCGTGTAAAAAACTTGCGACTTCAGAGTTGGAAGGCCAATTTCCAAGGGTAAGATTGCCTGGGTTCCGAAGCATAGAGCAAACGGCGTTTCTTCAGTGGATCTCCTCGGCGTAGTACGATGAGCCCACAATACACTCGGTAATTCTTCCACCCATTTGCCTTTAGCTTTTTCCAACCTCTTTTTGATGCCATCCAAGATGGATTTGTTAGACGCTTCAGCTTGACCATTGCTTTGGGGGTAGGCCAGTGTCGAGAAGTAAGGCCGAATGCCATATTTGTTGCATAGCTCTCGATATACGCCACAATCGAACTGGGTGCCATTGTCTGAGATGAGAGCTCTCGGAATGCTGAATCGTGTTATGATGTTTCTCCATACAAAGCGTTTAATGTCGGCATCTCGTATATGTGTCAAAGCCTCCGCTTCGACCCATTTTGTGAAGTAGTCTGTCTCGCGACAATTAAGAATCGCTTGTTCCCTGGGGCCCTGGGCAATGGTCCTACGATATCAAGTCCCCACTGAGCAAACGGCCAGGGACTGGGGATAGAATTCAACTCTTCGGCAGGCAGATGGGTTAATGGGGAGAACTTTTGGCATTGTTCGTAATTTTTTACATAACTCTCCCCGTCAGCTCTCATTGTCGGCCAATAGTATCCCTGTGTTATAGCTCAATGGGCCAGGGAGCGTTCGCCAGAAAAGGCACCACAACTGCCCTCATGTATCTCTGTCAGAAGCCCCTCCACTTTGTCGGGGTGCACGCATTCCAAATATGGACCAGAGAGGGACTTTTTGTAAAGCCCTCCTTACAGATCCAGATAGTATCGCAGGGCTTTATTTTGCAGCTTGTGTGCTTCTTTTTTGTCCTCTGGGAGTTGTTCAGAGGAGAGGAATGCAGCAATGGGGTCCATCCAGCTTGGTGTGGATGCTATAACGTTGACATGGATTTCATTCGAAGGGCCAATGCTCGGCTCTGGGACAAAACCTACTTCGATGGTCTGCTTGATCTCAGAATTGATGGCGTAGGCTAGGCACGCCAAGGCATCCGCGTGTGTGTTCTAGTCGCGTGTTATTTGATTCAGTTCGTGATGGTCAAATTTTGCCAGCAAGGAATTGGCCGTTTTCATATAGGCCGCCATACGGTCGTTTCTTGCCCCGTATTCCCCCTTTAGCTGATTGATTACCAATTTTGAATCACAAAACACAAGCAGACGCCGAGCGCCGAGAAGGTGCGCATTCCGCAGACCGGCTAGAAGGGCTTCGTATTCGGTTTCGTTATTTGATGCTTCGAAGCCAAGCTTAACGGCCTGCTCAATTACTACGCCGTCTGGAGACATGATTACAACTTCGGCGCCACTGCCCCTTTGGTTAGATGATCCATCACAGTACAATTGCCAAATATCCCCGACATAAATTCTCCAGTTCGGCTTTGGTAGAACTTCAGCCTTTGGTCGAGCTTCATCAGGTTTGAGGTTGGTGAGCTCACCGGTGAATTCGGCAACAAAGTCAACCAACACCTGCCCCTTGATTGTAGTTTTAGGTAAAAATTGAATGTCGTATTGGCCGAGTTCAAGAGCCCATTTTGAAACACATCCTGATGCTTCTGGACTTCTTAGTATTGATCGGAGGGGATAATCTGTTAGCACCCCAATGCTATGTCCCTGGAAGTAATGCATCAGTTTTCTTGCCGCCATGACTAGGGCTATGATGAGTTTTCCCAGCTTAAGGTAGCGAGTTTCGGCGTCAACCATTGCCTTGCTCACATAATACACTGGCCGTTGCTCCCTCTCCTCTTCTTTTAACAGTACGGCGCTGACGACCCTATCAGAAACTGCTAGATATAGGATGAGCGGGTCACCAGCGGTGGGTGTTGTCAAGAGAGGTACTGAGCGGAGGTAGGTCTTGAGTCCGTTGAAAGCTGTTTTGCATTCGACAGACCATTCAAAAGCCTTACCTTGCCGTAGTGTCTGAAAGAATTGTCGGCAGTGATCTGTAGACCGGCTGATAAACCTATTGAGTGCAGCGGCCATCCCCATCAATTTTTGGACTTCTTTTACAGAGCGGGGGGAGCTGATTTCCAAGATTACTATGACTTGCCTTGGGTTGGCTTCGATTCCTCGGTGATTGACGATGTAACCCAGGAATTTGCCAGAGCCGATTCCGAACGCACACTTGGAAGCGTTCAGTTTCATTCTGTATTTGCGTAAGATGCTGAATGTCTTTTCTAGATCGGCTATATGACTCTGTTCTTCTTTGGACTTGACCACCATATCGTCGATGTATACTTCCATAGTGTGGCTGAGTTGCTCTTTGAACATGGCGGTGACCAATCTTTGGTAGGTTGCCCCTGCATTCTTCAACCCAAAGGGCATAACTTTGTAGCAATAGGTTCCTCTTGGGGTGAGGAAGACAGTTTTATCCTGGTCATCTGGATGCATGGCGATTTGATGGTAGCCTCTGTAAGCATCGAGGAAGCTCATGCGTTGGTGGCCTGCCGTTGCATTGATGAGCTGGTCGATTCTGGGTAGAGGAAAACAGTCTTTGGCGCAAGCTTTGTTCAGATCCATGAAGTCGACGCACACTCGCCAAGTCCCATTTTTCTTCTTCACCACCACTGTATTGGAGAGCCACGTAGGGTAAGTGACTTCTCTAATTGCCCCGGCATCAAGCAGTCTGTCTACCTCCTCAACAACGGCGGCAGTGTGCTCCGCGGCAGTGTGCTCCGCGGCTGACCGTCGGCCTTTCTGAATGATCGGCTTACATTTCGGATCGACATTCAAATGGTGCTGTGAAACTGACGAATCTATTCTCGGCATTTCATCCGAAGTCCACGCAACGATGTCAAGGTTGTTGTGCAAGAAAGAGATCAGCTGCAGCCTGTCGGCTTGATTCAGAGAGGCGCCGATCATGAAGAACTTTTCTGGGCTGCCATCAATATCAACTCGGTCCAAATCTTCCGTGGCCTTCTCATTTGGATACCGCCCAACATCGTCCAGGATCTCCCAATTCGGCACCTCAATGGAGTTTACTTGTAGTTCCTTTGGCGTTCTAGCAACAAGGAGATAACATGCTTGTGCCGATTTCTGGGATCTGCGGATTTGCTCAATGCCGTGTTCTGTTAGGAAACATAGCAGTTGATGATAGCTGCTTGGGACGGCTTGCAAGGTATGCAACCACGATCGCCCCATGATGAGATTGTACGGCGATGGCAGCCTGACGACCAAGAATTCCACGTCCACCATTCTGGAACCTGCTCGAACGGGTAGGCTGATTTTTCCCAATGGATACTCTAGAGTGGCATTGAAGCTGAATAGTGGATAAGGAGACGGAGTCAGGTCTGACTCGTTGAACCCGAGTTTGGTGAAGGTTTTATAATACATAACCTCTGAGGTACTGCCCTGGTCGATAAGAACACGTTCGATGGTGAACCGGCTTACGCGCCGCTCAACAACTAACGGATCAATGTGGGGGAGTGTTACACCGATCAAGTCAGAATCGTTGAAGGTGATACTTGGCGTTTCTCGGGGCCGCTTTGCTGGCGTGAGTTGCTGTTGGGGGCCTGGATGTGATTGGATCGCATGCATAGCCGAGGTCGCTGGAAAACTGTATATCATGTGAACGGTGTCAAGTGGAGATGCATCCTCTGGACGGGCAGGTGTTTCGACCATACTCCTCCAGACGCATTGGTGGAGGCGTTCGTCCTTTGCCAACTCCTCGAGATGATTTGCCCTCAGGGGTCGCTCAGAAGCCTTGGGCACCGTTTGTTTGGATTTTGCTATTTTTGAGGCCAGATCGCGACGAAGGCGTTCGTTCTCAGCGATGATGTTGGCCAACCTCTGTTGGGTTTGCCTAGCTTGTGCCATGGTCGCTTGTATTGTTGTTTGCGTTGGGTTTGAAGATGAGCAGAGGTCCGCGGCAAGTCTTGCCACGATGGTTTTTGGTCCAAGCGAGTTTGCTGGAATGAGGTCAACTCTCTGTGCGGTCTCGTCAGTGGCTAGCGGAGGATCTTTAGTCACGCCTGCCATGGATGTGTTTGAGTATTTCCACAGACAGCGCCAGTTGTGGGGAAGTGGTTTGGAAATACTCTTCGGATCCTGGGAGACACTAGTGATCCTTAGGTAGTCACCTGAAAAGATATAAGCACTCTGGTCGGGGGTGTCAGAATTAGCACTCCGACGGACAAGTTAGTTCAGACACTCAGGGTAGCTTACTTTCGAAGTCTTTGTGAAGTGATTCTTACATACCTTTCTATAACCGTTGTTCCTGTATTTATACCTCTTCTTTTTGATCCTCGAGGCCAGGGCCTACTTTTTGATCATTGCCCTTTCTTTCATTCGGAGCTACTGATCTCCATCTATTCGGCTTTACTCACGTATTCGGCGTCCTGGTCACGCAATATGAAGCCGGATAGTATCTAATTTCTGGAGCGCGCATCCTCCGACTCTTCTATTTATTCGGCTCCCACACTATCCTTGAGTGGCTCGCTAGTGTAGACACCCCATTTTTGACGGACCTTAAGACTCAGACGTCATCGATTGAGCACTCGGTGATGGTGCATGTTGTGCTCGTTCTGAAGTTTTGGAGTTCTCGGCTGAGAGCCTTGCCTCCGGGCCTTTGAACTTTTTGTGTTTTGACTCGGTTTAAAGACCATGTCTTGTTTTCTCTTCTCGGAGGGAGGGAGAGGCCTTGTAGACCATCTCTCAGTGGTCATAGACTACTTTTCGTGGTCGTAGGCCACTTTTCCTGTTTGGAGACTAGTTTCTGGTTTTCGAAGCCGTCGGTCGTACGCCTCGGTTCAGGACCGCTTAACATTCTCCGTTTGGCATGGTTTTTGGAATGCACCTTGTTTCCTCTGTCTAGAGGGACACTGTGGTCCGGGAGACCACTTTTGTGGCCGTACGCCACTTTTGGTGCTCAGTAGCCAGTTTTCGGGGCACCCGGCCGCGCGCTTTGCCGCCCAGAACTCTCGTTTTGCATCCGTGTTGGTTCATTTTTGGCATGAACCTTATTTTCCTTGTTTGGGAGGTGGTACAAGGGTGGGAGACCACCTTTTCTCCTTGGAGACCACTTTCTCCCCGCCAGCCAGTTTTCTGGTCAGGAAGCTGGTTTTCTTGGTCTTTGGGCCACATTTGCTGGTCTCCCACCACACCACTAGCTTGGTCTCAGTGTGGAGACCACCCATTGCACTGGCTAACTAGGGAAAGTGGTCGGCCGACCACCTCTTCTGGTCGGCCAGCTTCCTCCTGTTTTGTCTGTTTAAGTGGGTGCCAGCTGTGCCAGCTGGAAGGCAGAGACTGTATCCTCCATACACGTGTATGGAGGATCTCGAGCCTTGTTTTTAGCTTCTTGAAGAAGCTTTGGCCTTGTTTCTCTATAAGAGAGGCCCTCCCTCTCCTTATACTAGGTTCAAAAAAAAATTCCTAAGGCTTCAATACGTATCTCTCTATATCTCTATATTTTGGCTCATAAGGTGCATTGTTCGACCTCTGACGGTACTGGCCCTGGTCGATAAGAACACGTTCGATGGTGAACCGGCTTACGCGGCCGTCTCTAACACTTACACGGTCACAATCAATGTGGGGAGTGCACTGAAGTGTTACACCGATCAAGTCAGATCGATTTGAAGGTGATAGGCTTGGCGTTTCTCGGGGCCGCTTTTGCTGTGCGTTGAGTTGCTGTGGGGCCTGGATGTGATTGGATCGCATTGGCATAGCCAGAGGTCGCTGGAAACTGTATATCATGTGAACGGGGTCAAGTGGAGATGGCTCCTCTGGACGGCAGAGTGTTTCGACCATACTTCCTCCAGACGCATTGGTGGAGCGCGTTCGTCCTTTGCCAACTTCCTCGAGGATTGATTGCCCTCAAGGGTCGCTCAGAAGCTTGGCACCGTTTGTTTGGATTTGCTATTTTGGAGGCCAGATCGCGAACGAAGGCGTTCGTCTCTCAGCGGATGTGTTGGCCAACCTACTGTGGCGTTTGCCTAGCGTGTGCCATGGTCGCTTGTATTGTTGTTTTGCGTGGGTTTGAAGCACGTATTGAGCAGAGGGTCCGCTGAGCAAGTCTTGCCACGATGGTTTTTGGTCCAATGTCGAATTTGGATGGAATGAGGCGTTCAACTTCTCTTGTGCTGCGGTCTCGGGGTCAGTGGCCTAGCGGAGGATCTTATAGTCACGCGCTCCTTGCCATGGATGTGTTTGGAGTATTTCTTCTTTACAGACAGCGCCAGTTGTGGGAGTGGTGGTTGGTAAATTACTCTTCGGATCCTGGGACACTAGTGATCCTGTAGGTAGTCAAACCTGAAAAAGATATAAGCACTCTGGTCAGGGGTGTTCAGAATTAGCACTCCGACGGACAAGTTTAGTTTCAGACACTCAGGGTAGCTACTTTCGAAGTCTTTGTGAAGTGATTCTTACATAACCTTTCTATAAACCGTGTTCCTTGTATTTTATACCTCTTCTTTTTGATCCTCGAGGCCAGGGCCTACTTTTTTGATCATTGCCCTTTCTCATTCGGAGCTACTATCTCCATCTATTCGGCTTTACTCACGTATTCGGCGTCCTAGGTCACGCAATATGAAGCCGTGATAGTATCTAATTTCTGCGAGCGGCGCATTTCCTCCGACTCTTCTATTTTTATTCGGCTCCCACCACTATCTTTGAGTGGCTCGCTAGTTGTTAGGACACCCCATTTTTGACGGACCTTAAGACTCAGACGTCATCGATTGAGAACTCGTGATGGTTGCATGTGCTTGTGCTCGTTCTGAAGTTTTGGAGTTCTCGACCTGAGAGCCTTCCTCCGGGCCTTGAAACTTTTTGTGTTTTACTCGGTTTTAAAGACGATGTTCTTGTTTTCTTTCTCGGGGGAGCGGAGAGGCCTTGTAGACCATCTCTCAGTGAGTCATAGACTACTTTTCGTTGGTTCGTAGGCCACTTTTCCTTGTTTGGAAGACTAGTTTTCGTGGTTTTTTCCAGCCGTCGGTCGTAGCCTCGGTCATGACCGTCGGGTTAACATTCTACCGTTTGGCATGGTTTTTGGAATGCACCTTGTTTCCTCTGTCTAAGGGACACTGTTGGTCCGGGAGACCACTTTTGTGGCCGTACAGACCACATCTTTGGTGCTCAGTAAGCACATTTTTCCGGGCACCTCTGGGCCCATCTGGATTGAGGAGTTATTTACGCGCGCTTGTGCCGCCCCGAACTGGGCTAGTTTGCATCAGATGTTGCGTTCATTTTTAGCTTATGTAACCTATTTTCACTTAGTGGATTGGGAGGTGCGTACAAGGGCGTGGCGAGACCACCCTTATTTTCTCTCCTTGCGAACCACTTCTTCCCCGTCCTAGCCAGTGTGGTCTTGGTCGGAAGCTGGTTTCTTGGTTTTGGGCCACATTTGCTGGTCTCCCACCACACCACTAGCTTGGTCTCAGTGTGGGAGACCACCCATTGCACTGGCTAACTTAGGGAAAGTAGTCGGCGACCACCTCTTCTTTGGTCGGCAGCTTCCTCCTGTTTTGTCTGTTTAAGTGGGTGCCGCTGTGCCAGCTGGAAGGCAGAGACTGTATCCTCCATACACGTTGTATGGAGGATCATCGAGCCTTGTTTTTAGCTTCTTGAGAAGCTTTGGCCTTGTTTCTCTATAAGAGAGGCCCTCCCTCTCTTATACTTAGTTCAAAAAAAAATTCCTAAGGCTGTCGAATACGTATCTCTCCCTATTATCTCTATATGTTGGCTCATAAGGCTTTGCATTGGGTTCTTGACCTTTTGACACTACACCCATAGCCATTACACTTTGTCCACTTATTTTGATTTGAGGTTCTTGGAGCGTTGTTTCAGAGGTTTAAAGAGTTTGTTTTTGGTCCCAAAGTTGCTGGTTTTTTGCTGTGAGCTTCAGAGATTGTAATTTACTTTTCACCTTTTTTTAAGCATTATTTTATACATCTCTTAGCCCATTTGCCATACTTATTTGAGTTTTGTTGTCAACTCAAAAAAAAGGTTTGTATTAAGTGATTTTTCATGTATGCTTTAAGGTGCTCTTTTGGTCTTGGGGCGTCATCTATCCTTGCTTGCATGCCTCTTTATTTAGCTTGTTTTGAGTGCTCTCCATGCCTTATGAGACCTTGTTTTATATCTTTGCTGGCCTTTAGCCACTGAAATCCAGTGAATTTTTTTAGTGTGTTGGCATGTGGTTTTGTAGGGACACAAATATATCAAAGAGGGTGACCCTCTCTCTTTTGCCATTGTTTTTTTACTTGCATTTTTGGGCTTTCAAGGGTGAGCATTATTTTTTAGTTTCCCACTTCCTTTTAGCCTTAGTTTAGGCCTTTTAGTTGACTTTTAGGAACCTTCCCATAGTACTCTGTTTCTATGTTGCTGCGTTTGGTCACCATATTGTTTGCTCTTTGCATGTGTAGAACAATCCCTTGCATAGCGCTAGTCAAATTAACCACCTGATTTCTTGGCATGTATTGCGTCTTGATTCATGGTTTTTGGCTATCATTTGCATCGCCATCGACTCTTTTTTGCTTAGGTTGGTAGTCCTCTTCACATTGCTTCCATTTATGGCTTCGTTAGTCGCTAACTCATGTTTCACTTTAGCTCACAATGCATTGTTTATATTTGGCCCCCTATTCAAACATATTTTGGCCATACTTCAAACTGATTTGTCATAATTTTGGGCTGCCTCTAGGCTCTGTGCTGCAAGGCCTCTTTGGTCGAAAAATGTTGGGCCATGCATACCTCTTTTAATAGCATGACTAGACTTTGGAGTTTGGGGGTCCTTGCATGCTTTAACTTGAGCTCTTTACATGTTTTGGCATCATTGGTATGATATTTGCGAAGCCATTGCATTCGAGTTTCACTTTTGTGCCTTTCAGCCATCATCCCAACCCATTGTTGCACTGTTTTGGGCCTGCTTAAGGTCTGTTTAGCAGTTTGTTTTCTCATTTGATACCGCCTTTGTCATTTGCCTCATAGTGTAATGTGACTTCACTTATTGCTTTAATATGAGTTTGAGCCATTCAACATGCACTTGTGCGAGTTGTGCTTGCATGATTCAACATTTTGTATGTCATTTTCAGAGATGGAACATGTGTCATTGTTGCCATACAAATGGCTCTGATACATGCAAACAACTCGCACAGTTGCATGTGAATGGCTTCATTATCACTAAACAAACAGTGAACACATTACACTAGAGGCTCGCACGGCCTTTGGTGCTCAAATGACCAATAACCACTCTAAACAGCCTTACAGCAGGCCCAAAACAGTGGCTCAAAGCATGTTCTTCGATGATCGGGCTTTGAAAGGTCACAAAGTTGAAAACTCATGCAATGGCTTCCGCAGAATATCAATACCCAATTGATGGCCAAAACATTAAAGGCTTCAAGCTCTAAGCATGCAAGGGACCCCCCAAACTCAAAGCTTAGTCAATACTGCTATTTTACACAACAACGTATGCATGGCCAAGCATTTTTTCGACCAAGAGGCCTGCAAGACAGAGCTAAGGGCAGCCCCAAAATATGAACAAAATCGTTTTGGAAGTATGGCCAAAAATACTGTTTGAATAGGGGGCCATTTAAATAACATTTGCATTGTGAGCTTGTGGACATGAAGTTACACTACAAGCATGTATGAAGCATGGAAGGACTACCAAACCAAGCATATAAAAAAAGAGTACATGAGCATGGGCTTTCAAATGATAGCCAAAAACCCACTGAAACAGACCAATACATGCAAGAATCAGGTGTTAATTGATAGCTATGCAAGGGATTGTTCTACACATGCAGAGCGCAAAACAAAAGGTACCAAACCAGCCATAGACAGAGTCTAGGAAGGTTCCTAAAAGTCACTAAAAAAAGGCCTAAACCAAGGCTTAGGAAGTGCTTGGGAAATATTAATATAGATGCTCCTTCCCTTGGGAAAGCCCAAAAATGCAATAAACAAGGTTGCCAAAAGCAGAGAGGGTTCACCCCTCTTTGATTTTGCCCTCAAAACCACAACTTGCCAACCACTAAAAATTCAACTTGTGGATCTTCGGCAGTGGCTTAAAGGGCAAGACAAAGGCAACTTAATTACAAGGTCTCATCATGGACCATGAGCTCAAAACAAGGCCTTAAATCGCAGGCATGCAAGAAGTACGAAGACCCTCCAACACCAAAAGAGCCTTAAACAAACATTGAAAATCACTTAAATACAACCTTAATTTTTTAGTTGACAAACAAAACTCAAATAGTATGCAATAATGAGGCTAACGAGAAATGATCAAAATAATTCTATAAAAAAGGGAAAAGTAATTACCTTGGAGAAGTCTCAGCAAAACCAGCAAACTTTTGGGACCAAAAACCAACTCTTTAACCTCTGAAAACAACCTCCAAAGACCTCAAATCATGGTGGTAAGTGTATGGCTATGGGTGTTTAGTGTAAAAGGGTCAAGA
>NW_021037854.1:0-15002 GCF_004153795.1 Camellia sinensis | reverse complement strand
TGCATTCAAGATATTAAATATTGTGAACATTCCAGAATGGAATCAATTGGGCAGGCAAAATTGTTGCCAAGTGCGGAAGGCTTGCCACTGGGCGACAAGGGGCCTCGGGCTTATTACATGGTAAACAAGAGCTATGATGGAAAGATGGTACTACTAGCAATATATGGATAACCGATAACGAGGAAATACGGCAGGCTCCCCCTCTTCATTGACACTATGCATGCACTTCCCTTTCCCATTTGACGAGGTGCTTTAGGTTACTTGTACACTTCTCTCACAAGAGGATTTGAATTTGGGGAGGAGACGAATTAGTCTTGCTCATGGATGGCAAGAAGGTTCTAAATTGAACACACCATAGGTGAAGAACAAAAGAAGATGTAGCCATAGGTATTTCACGAATTCGGTGTCAGGGCATTTTCCCAATCATCAAGGATATAAAAATTGCTAATTCATAATGCATGACTCATCAATGATTTGGCTCAAGAGTTGCAGGCGGCATCTGTTTTAGGTTGGGAGAATAATTCAGAGGGGTGCAAGGCAGAACAAGATTTCAGACAAGTAGCTCGACATTCATCTTTATGTTTACAGCTTGACGGAATCAAAAAATTCAAAGCTTTCGATGATGCCAAAAATGTTTACGAACCTTCTTTAGAGTTTTTGCCAAATTAGATTCAACTACAAAACAAGGTACTTGATTCATGATTTTTGCCAATGTTAACAGGCTTACGTGAGTTGCGCTTTGTTTATTCTGTATTAGATTGGACTACCAGATATCATTTGGAGATCTAAAGCATCTACACGGGTACTTGATTTATCCCATTCCTCGATTAGGAAGTTACTGAGTCGGTGGTAAACTCTCTACAACTTGTGAGAGTGCGTGTGTTTTTTGAAACTTTGTGATTTGAGAGTGAGTGCAAGTTGCGCTCGTAAACGACATGCGTGAGGGCATACGTGAACTTGCGCCATATTTGACATGACTGGCGTGCATATTCCATTCATGTGAAGAGAGTCACCGTATATAGGTAAAATGTAACTGAAATCTCCAAGACATTATCAAATTTGATGGTGGGTTAACTGATTGTTGGACAGCTTAAAATAGGAAGGAGTTGAAAAACTATCACACTATCACAGGGGCAATACACGTATCAAGAATGTGTATGGGTAGCAAGATGTCAGTGGTTTACAGTGATTGCTGTGGATGCGTAATTCTAAATATATAAAGGAGGAGTTAAAGTATCCACTAGAATGGATAAAACTCTCTCAGTTCAAAGTAAGACATAGTTGAGACGGGAGGCTTGGCGAGATTGAGACCTATATCAAATTATTGAACGGAACTCACCCATTCATGTGGGTTATAGCAGGTACATATAATTTACCAAAATGGGTTGGAAATGTTTCATTCTCTAAATGGTGTTCATGCGATTAAAAGGTAGTAAATATTGCAGGTCTTTTGCCACCGCTTTGGACAATACCCCTGTTAAAAACCTGTTACTTTTGAAGGAATGAGTGCAATAAAGCGCCCAGGTTGTGAGTCTATTGGGCAGCAGTTGTGGTGCCAAACCTTTCCTCTCTCTTAGAGAGATTGAGATTTGAGTTGTATGGACAGGATTGGGAGGGATTGGTGCTGCTCTTTGAAACAGAGGGTTCAGCCATTCAGTCATCTCAGTGAGCTGTCCATCATAAATTGTCCCAAACTGTTGGAAACATTACCAAATGATCTTCCCTTTCTCAAATTCCCTCAAAATTGATGGTGGCCGCAGTTGTTATTGATGTTTCAAGCCTCGTTTCAGCCATTCACTTGTGTCTTTGAATGAGAATGTATGGCTCCCCAAGCCTTCCAGCAACTCTTAGGGACGAAGAACACGATTAAACTGGGTTCCCCACCTTGGAATTTAGCCATGTTACAGTTCTTGACGTCCCTCTGCAATCCAGCACAACTGAGGAAGAGTACTGGTAATGAATGTACTAAGCATTTGACTTCAATAAACTGCTTTGTAGGCATTCTGATGTTGAAAAACTGGCGTTCCTAACCGAACATGGTTTACTCGACTTTGACAGAGCTCGAGAAATTGGACAGTCCTTAACTGCCGAGAACTCATAACATTGTGCGGAATAAGTTGGAAATACCAAGTATGTCTTCCCTTCCCTTGCCATTTGAAATTTCTGATTGCCCCAAACTCGTTTGCTTGTTTTGAAGAAGAGCAAGAAAAAGGAGGAAGAGGTTCAAAAAAGCTAGCAACATGAGGGCTGCCTTGCATGACGAGACTCGAGTATTTAAACAATTGAGAGTGTGGATAATGCTGAAGAAACTGCCACCAAGATCTCAACACATACACATCTCGTGGGGTGCTTATAATCTAGTTGTGCAATCTCATCTCTTTCCAATGAAGGCGTTGCCATCTATGCTGAGAGAAACTTCAGGTTGACAAGGTGTGATGCTTTGGTAGGTCCCTACCGGAGTTTGCATGACACTCAATAACTGCAAGATGAACGTTGCTATCTGTGCATCACTCACATATTTATTGTCAGAGGTGGGCTACCATCCACACTAACAACTTACGTATTGATAGTGTGTAAAAAATTGGTGGTAGTCACTTTTATGCAGAGAAGGGTATCAAAATTGATTGTGCATCCCTTGAAACTATTGGATCGTAGAATGTGGGAGTCCTCAAATCCTTTACCTGAAGCCAAATAAATCTCAGGACATCTCAGTATAATAGGTTGTCGAACTGGAGCCCCGATCACTTGGTTGTCGGTTAGAGAAGCCAACAGACATCAACCAAACTCACTTCGCTTCAGATCTGAAGTTATCTGATTGCAGAGCAGGAATGTCTTCCTACTTGGTCAAGGAAAGGGGTTTCCCCACCAACATCACTCTCGCTCGGGGAGAAATGCGTGGACGACGTCGGTCAACTCCACTTTCACGCCTCCATCTCCGATTAGAGTTGGTTTGCACAAACCTCTTCTCTTACAACACTGAACTTGAAGGCCAGATTGGCCGTGGGACACTCCGGTGGTCCCCTTTCCAGAAAAAGGGATGTTTCCTGCCCACCTCTCCTCATGCAAAACTATGACATCAGAGGCTTCCCAAATCTGGGAAGACTCTTTTTATGAGAAGTTTTCAAAACCTCGGCCTCTCTCCAATCACTTGAAATCTTGGTATGTGCCCTATGTCGCGTCCTTTCCAAAGGGAAGGTTTGCCTCCCTCTCTTTTGCATTAATTGATCAGGGATTGCGCCTAGCTTGCGACTTTCCAGAAACAAGTTCCCTCCCTCGCTTTTGTCACTTGGTGATCTGGCATGTAATCTAATACTGGAACAGAAGTGTAAAAAGGGGAAAGAATATGGCGCATTCATCAATACATTCCCTCACGTAAATATAAAGGGACAAACAAACCAACACAAAATCTGCCATATCATTTTGTTTATTTATTTTTCTCATTACCAATACCAATTCTCAATTTTTATCACAACTGAGAGTTTACTATATCGTAAGATTGTGTGAATGTTCCAAATATCAATACATTATGATTAATTAAACCACACCTGCTCTGTTTTTTTAATTTTCTTTTGTCCTTTTCCTCAAAATATTTCCTTTTCTCTTATTTTTCTTTAGGATGTGTTTGGTGAGAATTTTAGGAGTGATTAAAAAGGGAAAAAGAAAAAAAGATATTGTGAAATTCAAATAATACGTTATTCACAATTTCACTTTACCTTTTCCTTTGCCTTTTTTCCATTTTCAAATCTTTTTCTAAATCCTCCAGCCAAACGAAATGAATAATGATATGGATTAATTTTCATTTCATTTGTTATTTGTATTCTTGTATTATTCATAGGTGCTGATGGAAATCAATTGCCATAATTTGTTTTGAAAAGAGTTTAGTTATTGACTTTTTAAAAAGAAGTTTTGAATTTGATGGTTTCCTTTTATGTAGTTTAAGAAAAAGGTCTTTTGTGTTAATTTAGATTTTTATGTGTGTGTTGTTTGCTTATGATTTGAAATTTTTTATTAGATCACAATTCAAAGTAAACCAAAACAACCTATTTTTTCTATAAAATGTGCTCTAGAAAGATGATATCACTATGTTTGACTTGCTATTGAAACAATGTACTAGTAGTTTTATTAGCGGTGTTGTTGTTGTAGTGGCTGGTGGCGTCGGCTGGTGGTGTTGTAAACTTTAGACCAAAAAATGTTTACACTTTAGGAAAAAATTTCACCTCAAAAATGTTAAAGCCATTTTATTCACTGAAAGGCGTATTTTTTACTTGAACCATAGAAAACATTTTCCATGTAACTTTCATTCTATCATACTAACCGCCAGAAAATGTGACAAACATTTTACCAAAACATTTTCGCAAACAAACAGAGCTAAAGAGATTCTTTTTTCTAGGTTAGCAATATTTTTGTCAAATGGGTGGCTATTTGCATGACCGTTGGGTTTCAACTTTCGTGTATCAGTGTGTCCTGTTTTTACTCACCTGAGCCAATTCATCGACAATCATTCAATGCCATTCTCTAAAATTCTACTTGTCCCACATAAATTCACCAGTTTAAGTAAACAATAAGAAGCCTGCACTTTTGTGTCTACAAGTACATGAATGAAGTAATATTTTACTTTTGCACATGGTTCAGTTATATTGTCAAGTTGCATTTTTGTTAGGACCTTTAAGAGAATCTTTATTTACTATCGTGCATTTAACATGATTCCATCTCATTTTGAAAAGGAAAAAAAAAATGCATGTACAAGTTTGAACGTTATAAAATCTGGTAGTTTTTTTGAAGTCTATTGAAATGGATAGCATCGACTTCTGATTAACCTGCACGACAGTTAGCTCCTCTAAGATTTCTTCTATTGTTTACCATCATGTTAATTTTGAGTGTTTCATGTTTCTAGCTTTTGTAAATTATGAAATATTTACTGGATGTAAGCTATATGCATTAAATTTTGAGTTGTCGAATTTAGGGTCTTGCTTAGAATGCAAATAGCTTGGACAATTGAAGAATGTTTATTATTCCTTTAAAAGAACAATGTTCTCTCTCCAAACCGTATAAGGTGACAATCTTTAAAATTGGAGCTCATCATATATAGAATTCTTACTCACCATGTCTATGGTCATCGACAAAACCTATTGAACAGTTCAATTGTATTAGTTATCGACTTATTTGTTCTTTTTTGAAAATTGCCAGTACGAGGAAGCTATGATGAGTGGTTACCGTTTTGTCACTTGGAATGGTGGGATAGTGTTTTTGCGATACTAGCTCCAAAGTAATTCGGGCCTACAATCCACAGAATACAAACACACGGCTACATGAGCTCGGAACAATATTTTTGGAAACCCTAACGAGGCACCAACTTTCTCAGTCTGGTTGAAAAATCTGCAGTTGCAGGTGTGTGAAAACTGTGCGGGATTTCTGATATTTGTTCACCGTTTTTGTGAAAAATTTAAATAGAAAAAATGTTGATTGAACTATTTGTCATTACCTTCTATTCTGATGGCTTTGTTGTGGTGGAAACAAACTTTAGAGATGTACGCATGCCCATCATCTAAACTTGTCTTTGCGATTTTGCAAGTAGCCAGGGAATTGCTTGATAAGTACGTTGGATAGCTCTATTCTAAAATAAAGGCTTTATCCAATAATGTAGAAAACTCTCATAGGTGATACAGGGATTAAGAGAGAAAAAAAAAAATGATAAAGGATTAAGAGGACCAAAAAAAAAAGATAAAGTGAAGTAAGAGCATATTTCAAGATAAGAGAAGAAGTCCTTCCATAATTGAAAAAAACCTTCCCTCTCAAGCACACTCTTAGCAAGACTGTTGATCATTTAAATTTCCAGACCTTGCAAAAAAATCACTTTGTGTTTAAGCCGTTCTCCTTGCATGACTATTTTCAGATTTGACAAGGTTAGTAAGCCTCGATACGATTTATTACTGTCTTGGTCAAAATTCCATGGGGGCAATCCATAGTTACTTTAAACACTTCCCACAAAAAATGGCCAATATGGAAGAATCAGGCATTTCGATCTTTTACTCTGATAGAAGTAGCTAAATTTTACAATAATAGTAATAAAAAATGATGAAGTTTGGTCCTTTTCCTTGACGTGAGCTTGAGTTTGGTTGCTAAATTTCAAAGTTTATTTGTTATTAGGCAAATGCTCTGCCTTAGCTTATCTTCTACTACAATTGTGGTTCAGTGTATATTACTTTGAACCTCTTATCAACTTATGGTTTTGTTTTCTTATTCTGCAGTTAGCTTTTGAGGTTCTTGAGGACTGCTCCAAACAATATGGAGGTTTGTTACTACCAAAAAAAAAAAAGGTAGTGCAGGCTGAAACTATCATGCAATGGTGAGGAGGTCCCTCGTCCATCCAAGGCAATAGATTCGGATGAGCCAATCCTGTAAGAAAGGATTTCAAGTGATTTTGAATGTATGGGTGTGAGAGAGGGATTTGATTTGGATAAGTTAGACGAATTCCGATGCCTGTTGCTTTAAAGTTTGCTCCCTTATGATAATAGCACTGATTTCTGGAATGCAATGACAGCTCTCGTCACATAGTGCTTTTTAGATTTGACTGAAGCTGAGTTACATGTAAAATCCCTTTTCCCCATGCTGCTAATTGACAAACGGGTTTGGCATCTTACTAAAAATGGCTCAACCTTTTTTTGTTAATCTGGCATATCATTGGAGAGGATTGCAAAGAAGAGAAACATGGGGTCAGTTCTTCAGATGGGGTGAGTTATTGATAAGGGCATTGGAAAAAGATTTGGCTGCTGAAAGTTCTGAAAAAGTGAAATCTTTTGAAGAAAATCTGCCTTGAATATCCTACCGTTTAGTGAAACTTGGAATAGGTGCAAAGTAATTCAATTTGATTTACTGTTATTATACATTACTTGCTATTTTTGGTGGTTTGAAGGTCGCTTACCAATGTGATTGAAAATGTTAACATTCGTGTCATTCACTTCCGCATCCAACACCAATTTGGATAAATTGCAGTCTGGGCCATTTTTTAAGTCTCTTGCACACCAAAAACATCTTCATTTGTAGCTCTGCTTTAGTGGTGATTTATTAGAATTTAACTTTCTCATCTAGTCTTGACACAACACACCTTCTAAACTTTGTTTTGTATGTAAGGAAGTTTTAAAATATTTTTTACTTTTTGAAAGTATTCACAGTGTGTAGATTAAAGTGAATCTTACTAAAGCTCAAAAAAAATTATCTTAAAAATATATTAATAAAGTTCACTAAATGAGAAATAAACTCAAAAACTATTTTTGAGTGTTTTAACTTCTCAAACAATTAGATCAGAGACGATATATATATTTGATTAGGGTCTTTTAACTTTTTAATGAGATTTAATTTAATGGAAAATGTTACCCATAAATCCTAAGTTTGCTGCAAAAGTGAACCATGTTAGTCTTAAAAAGTTTTCTTATGCTCCATTTAGTCCCATTTATACATCATCATGATGTTCATGATTGTAATGAATCTTGCATGTTTCATTCTATAATTTTCAAAAATTTTATTGAAAATCTGATTGACATTAGATGTTGAATCTAATATTTGAAATTCATCCTATAATTTTCAAACATTATTGGGAAATCTTGAAAATGAACATTAGATGTTTGAAAATCTAATGTTCGAAACATTAATATGATGTTTGAAACATTAATATGATGTCTTGAAACATTGTAATGGGACCTTTCAGATCTATAGAAAACTTTTTAGAGCTAAACAGTGTATTAAGTTTTTAATTTGGGATTTTTTGGTGCATCCCCCTTAATGTATATCAAACAAAATTATTTGATTACATAAATAATTTTTTTTTGATAGTTTGACTGGCGTAGAACCATCGTTACTATGTGGAGTCGTCTCTAAACAAAGATACATCTCCACTACTTAGTGGTGGACCATGTTCACATTGACGACTACGATTGGAGGTGGCGCTGCTCTAGTCACCCTCTATAGAAACCCTATGTGTTGTCATGTGCAACTGAGAGATGACCTTGAAGGTCATTGAAATTGATGAAAGGTACAATTTACTATTTTATGTCAATTCTAACACTTGCACATGTCATTTATGCATTGTATTTCTTACAATTTTCTGCCTTCACTTCTTTGACTAATTCAACTCTCTGGAAATGTTAGATATAGAGCTTTGGTATTTTCAGGGCGAATGCCCCTGACACTCAAGAGATGGACTTAGCACGTTGTCCTTGGGTCCCGACAATATTCTGTTAGCATCTGCCGCCAGGCCCCAGGGTTGTCGGCTTTTACAAAGTTTAGATAATATTTCAACTAGTGACCTCGATCAGACAATGAGGTTAATTCCCTCTTCAAATCATGACTCTGTTGCTTTCATTCATATGCTATGAGATTTCAACTTTCATACTCATCTTGTTTGTGACGTTGGGCATTGTGGGCAAGGTGTTTTAGGCATCGATATTGTGATGTGCTTCATCGCGGTGCTCGACATCACTCTGGAGGTTGAGTTGTAGAGGATTGCTAGAGGCCTTCTATTGGAGTTTGGTATTTCAACAAGCGGAGGATGGTGGTAGGTCCTATGGGATGGCCGCCCCAGACTGCCTGCCGTACGGTACCAGATTGCATGCGGAACTTACTAACACTTCACTCCAAAGGACATCATACCAGCCATTAGAGGCACAATGTAGAATCTTCTATGGTGTGTGGGCATCTAATTCCTTTCATGACCACAATTTCCTGACTAAGTGAAGGCCAGAGAAGCAATATATGGCGCATGGCGACCTTGTGTGAGATAAGAGTATGTTTGGTGTGAACTGCTACCCTTTTTGATGTGAAAAAATGCTAAGAACCCACCCTTACGACCCCCGAATTTTACCAAATGTGTTTGTTGTAGGAGAGATTGAATTGAAAAGTGTTAGTTGATCTACATATGGAAATGAATATAACCAGTTGATTTCTTTTTCTAGTAATTCTACGGTAGATAAGGGGTAAGTTTATAGGTATTGTTGCTTTTTGTATAGGAGGGCAAAGTTACTCATTTCATCTGACCAATTTTTATGTTATTGTATTTTGCCATAATTTCATTTACAAGTTTTTATTTTTCAAAACCATAACGCTAGTAAATTTTAACCAATTGAGATTACCTTATGTTAACGTTAGCTTAGACACATAAAATCCAAACCACCAGCATCACTAACCATCACAATAATCATAACACATTTTAATTATTGATATCAAATTCTTATAATTTGAAATAAAAAATCAAATAAACAAAACCCAAAAATTGATTAAAAAAATCAAATTGTTCCAAAAAAAATCCATAAAATTTAATCAAGATTTTTTGGATGCAAAATTCGATTTTTTAGGAACCTCCAGAATTAATTTATGTATATTGCAATACATATCACTCCCTACATTAAAAACTCCAACATTGAAACCCATTACTTTGATGTGCGCACCATGCCTTTTTAGTGATCATAATAATATGATATATATATATATATTTTTATATATATATTAGCGTGAGTTTGCCATTACTTGTCTAGATATGAGGTACATGGAGTCCAATTTTCTTTTGAACAATACAAAGAAAATCAAAATCTCTTATTAATTAGTTCATATCATTAATAATAGCCACTATGCTTCCAATCAGGAGGATGCCTTGCCGTTGCAAGAGTATGATACCTAAAAAAAAAAATACTGGACTATCCATGAAATATTATGGAGCTGCTTAAACAGATGCTGGTGCCTTTAGCCCAATGAAATAGGCTTAACCAGCACGCTTTTAAGCTTATGGGCCCAACAATGGAGAAGCTATTCTCCTATAAGCATAATCTTGACACCACGTGGTATTGTGATCTGTAGTTGAAGCAAATCACCTCGCCACGCGGAACCGCTACCGATTTGCTCAGTGCTTTGCCTCGTGGACCAGGTCGAACCTTAGTGTTCTATGACAAAATGATAGTCTGAGTATGCTCGACATTGGTAATCTGCGTCGTAGCTGAGTTTTGGTTGATGCTCGTGTTATTGTTATTAAGAGATTAATAGAGCGCAAGTTTGCATAGATCATAGTACATATATCTATACAATTTTATTATTACAAATCGCAGATCCTATGACAGTAGAGTTGTAAGATGGTGTTATATTAAAGCTCTTCACAAGAAGATTTGAGCTATGAATGTTACTGTCTGTGTTACATAGTCAGCCCTTTAAAATCAACAAAATAAACTTATTTCTCTAACGCACCAAACAAGGATCCCGAGAAGAATAGGCATATGGAGTGAAACAATAGATTTTCTATCGATTTTCCAGAACCGGCTTCCATTATAATTGCCTTTCCGAGTTCACCCATATGAAACATAGGAGCGTCATCTAGAAAAAGATTAAAGGACCTAATGAAGAAGTTTCCGCGCACAACCCGTTGGAGAATACTCTAACATTCTCTACTGGTTCGAATCCCTCTATCACTTATCACATTGGACAAAACTAGGGCGTGCAGTGGAGACACTCCTATCATCCCACAAACTCAGTATTAAGCACCCATCAGTATCCAGAAATATTACACAAAAATACATTAAGGAGTTAAGACACTTCGTCTATATAGAAGGAGATGTCCACTGTAATGTTCGAGTGGCTTCTAAGTATTCTACATCTGCTAATGGGTGACGGTTCTTGGTTCCATACGGCAGCTTAAGAGCCTTTTTGTTGCGTGCAATATATATACTTCCCTCAAATAATTTTTGCATCTCGCAAAGACATACCAACCTTTTTTTGAGTAAATTGAATACCCCTAATACAATCTATGCCTCTAGGTGGACCAAAAATTTAACTCCATAAGAAGAACAAATCTCAAGCCTATAGGAATTTGATGAGTATTAATACAAAAAATGAAAAATGAACTAGTATGTATTATGATGATCTTTGGTTTAGGAATCTATAGTTACAATAGTTAAAGAAATTGGTCGATATTATTTGGATATGCATATGAAATCCCTGCAAGTGAAGGAATTAAAGATAATAACTTATTCCTTGTCCCTACCTATACATTGGTACTCGAGAACTATTTCTCAATGTGTGTATATAGATTAGTGAGAGATGGGGTACTACTTATAATAATTGTCTTTAGAAAGATAATTAAGTTTTTCTGTGTTTTAATGAGGATTAATTTTTTTTTGGTTTTAAATTGAAAAGAGTAAGCAGTGCAGTGATTCAAAGTGGAAAGTAACTTATTAACAGCTTGGTAGTACACATATATATAGAATTGATATTCAGACTTGTTTAGTGAGAGTTATATAAGGTTATATTAAATGTTGCTTTCATTATTGGACAATATTGGTCTACCTAAATGTAAATATTATTTTTTCCAACTTTCATTAAAATAGGTTAATTTCCCTTGGTAGAAAAGAACAAATACAGGATCAGGAATCAACCTGTGCTCTTCATAGAAGCAAAAAAAAACTATCCAAAAACACCCACATTTAAAAAATAAAAAAACACGAGTAATATTAAAATAAATATAATTAAAAAAACTTACAACCCGTTTCATCCATATCACACAAAAATACCACCTGTGTCAAACAGAGCAAATGTATTATCAAAACTAACTAAATCGAGCGACCTCATAAATGTGTATTACTCATACAATTCTGAAATCGATGACTCTAAAGGTTATAAAAGTTTCACTCTCAAGCTCCATACTTCTCATAAATTCCTAGTGTGTATTACTCTCCTTCGTGATAAATAAAAAACCTTTAGGATTGAGCAGCACAATCCAAGTGGTATTATTTGTGTAACAACACGTGAATAATCGGACAATTCTATCGATTGTTCTAATCAATACAAAAATGGTAGTTGCTCATTAGTGATACTATCTATGAAGTAGACTTCTCAATCACTTTGATTGAAAAAATAAATAGATCTTTTTGTATCTTTGGGTAGTGAAGCAAAGATATTCTAACGATAGATCAACATCCACCTTTTCATTGATAGACATCATATAGTAATTTTGTGGTTAATTGTAACACTTCCTTTTTAGTTCTCGCCAACAATACTCCCCTATAGAGTTTAAATTGAAATCAATTATATTATGCGTGGAGGGAAACGTATATGTGACAAGGCGAAATTATAACTTGAGGATCAAATGACTACTTCCATAGCAAGTTAGGAACCAATAATTGACACAATTTAAATAATGAGGGACGCGACTAGATCAGTTAGCCTAAACAAAGTTTAGTAGAGGCACCTAAATCTTCAAATATA
This sequence comes from Camellia sinensis, assembly GCF_004153795.1. Classification (NCBI taxonomy): domain Eukaryota; kingdom Viridiplantae; phylum Streptophyta; class Magnoliopsida; order Ericales; family Theaceae; genus Camellia; species Camellia sinensis. The sequence goes on along the minus strand of NW_021037854.1, from coordinate 2,762 downwards.
GTATATAAATTAAATAATATATGAAAAAGAGGGTGGAGTGGGCAAAAGTTAGGAGTGGTCGCATGACGGGAAAATATTAACCAGCAAACATCAGGTGATAAGCTTGGTAAATTGTGATATTTAATCGTCATCACCTTTTCCGCAACAGCTGTGATTCGCGTTGTGACAATGATTTTACTTCCATGTGCTCCAACTCGCAATGGAGATTGTAGTGAACTCCATTCTTCATCTCTATGGTTCCACACATCATCTAAGACGAGCAAAAACTTTTTTCCTGCCAGCATGACCTCAAGTTTACGTTGAAGGGCAGTTAACTCTGCCAAATCACATGACTGGAGAGTGAATGACTCCAGAATTGCCTTTGTTATTTTCTTAACATCAAACTCGTCAGATACACAAACCCATGCTTTTAGATCGAAATGGATTTTGACGCCATCATCATCATAAATGAGTTGAGCCAGAGTAGTCTTGCCAATCCCACCCATGCCGGTGATGGGAATGACATCAACTTTGTTTTGAGTTGGTGTATCTCTAAGAAGCAATTCAACAATCCATTTTTTATCTTCATCTCTGCCACAAACAAAAGGATCATCCAGCAAATATGTAGTTTCTCGTCTCGGCCACGCAGGCCTATTAGTCCCCCCAATAGCCTTTTTCACCAAACCAAGTTCCTTAATTCTTGTAGTAGCATCTTGCAACTGACCATTGATCTTCTTTATCTTGGACCCAATTGCGAAATCGAATGAAATCGCACTTGGAGTAAAACCAGTGCAACAAGTAGAAAGGAGGAATCGTCGTACCGCATCAGTCTCTGCCCTGATCAGCTTCTTGCGTAGAACTTCAGTAGAAAACTCATCCAGCACATCGTCCGCATCGTAAGCCAAATGCTGGAGCTCTTTCAGCCACCTATTGACAGCCTTGTCAGATATCTGCTTGTCCTCTGCATCAGCAAGAACATCGTTTATATCTTCGAATGACTTCTTCAGCTTCTTGATGGAAGTGCTGACACCCTCATGACGCGCCAAGTTGATTAAATCAGGGGACAACAACTTGTCAATCACAGATTGAAGCAATGGAGAGATAAAGATCCCCAACACATCCATGTCTACTCGTCTTTGTTGTGAAAGAGCCCAGAATTGAATGTATGAAACAAAGCAATATGAGAGAGAGAGAGAGAGAGAGAGAGAGTTGAGAGCAAATTTTTGGAACAAGTTTGGTAGGTAGGTAATTGAATGAAGAATATGATTTTGGATGGTCCTCCCTACCTAGCAAGCAGGGTATATGATTCTGGACAAACTTTTTGTATAAAGCAAGCAGGGTATATGCTTCCCTCCCTCCCTCCCTCTCTAGCAAGCAGGGTATATGCTTCTCTCTGTTCTCTAAGTAAGCAGGGTATAATTTATTTATTTATTTTTTTTTTGTACAACTTTTCTAATTAAAAAATGATGCCATGTAAATTAGAATGATGACCTCTGAGATTTATATACATATATATATATATATAATCAGTTTTACAAATTTGGTATAATTATATCATCCTTCTTTTTGGTAAAGCTAAAGTGCCGGAAACTTATACAAAAGAGAATAAGATAAAATACACATTTCAAAGTAAAATAAATTATAATATTATTTTTTCATTAAACGACTAACAAATTATTGATGAAAATAAGACAAATATTATGTGAACTTTAAAAGTATCAAACAAAATTATGTTAAACTTGTAAAACTCTATGTATATTTTCTAAATTGTAAGACATGTTAGTGTAATTTACTCCCAAAAAAAAAAATGAAACAAACAAATATGACTTAATATCTAGAGTTTCTTACCGAACTTCAATTTTTTTTTTTAAATAAAATTTTTAAATTCAAGTTGTAAACTTATATCCCAAGTTGTTTCATAATGTCCTTTTTTCTAAACTAATTTATTATAAAAAAAAAATGATATTTTTTTAAAATAGTACTTTAACTTTGAAGTCGTGTTTGAAAATACCTTATAAATATTTTACATTTCAAAAAAAAATGGGCTCCGTATAGGTAGGTCAAAATAAAAATAAATATAAGGAGAAGAAAAGAGTGGAGTTATTTTTTAATCTAGTTGCAAACTTTAATACTTATAATCCGTGATCAGACTAAAGGATATTGTTGGGCTCGTGAGGGCACACCACGGGTCCCGTTTCAATAATCTGAACCGTTCAATGCGTAGAATTCGTCAAGCAATATATGCTTATAAAAAATCACATTGATCGGATATCAATAGCTATCTCATCGGATCAGATTTTTGTCAACCGTTTATTTTTTCACCATCCATTTTTTTTTAATAAAAAACGGATTTGATCACATAACTATCGATATCCGATTAACGTGATTTTGTATAGTCATATAGTACTTGACGAGTTCTACATATTGACGGTTCAGATTATCGAAACAGGATCCGTGGTGGGCCCTCACGAGCCCAACAATACCCTCCAATCTGATCACGGACCGGAGGAAAGCTAGACCCTAAAAAAAAAATGAAATGTAATGTGACCATTTGAATGATAATTCAATTTTCAAACTCACTAAGATTATTTTAGGAGTTGGTTTCTCATTGCTTAAAGAATAAAGTGTGAAGTGTTTAAAAAATAATAAATTCAAAAGACAAAAAGAAAAAGAGCATATAATATTATTAATAATGTGGTAGAGCATCATGTCCTCTTTCTTTTTTCTTACTTAAGCTTAATAATATTCTTCGTTGCTTTTCAAAAAAAGGAAAAAAAAAAAAA